>JAPESX010000829.1:0-13748 GCA_029590615.1 Nemania bipapillata
CATTACGGCGCAGACCAGCTCTGGCATGCGTACATGGTTTATAGGGTTCATAACGAGACAGACCCCTCCGTGGGCCGTTTCGTTGAAATCCAACAGGTAGCTAAGAAATTTCGTGCAGTGGCCGGAATGGACTATAACACAATCGTTGATGGCCTCTGCTGGCTCGCTCTGGAACTGGGATCCAGATGCCCATCTCGACGCGAATTCTGGGCTGCGCACGCCGGGAGAGTATCTGAGCCCCCTAATCCAAGCCTCAACCTTCTCAGTGCAGCAGCGTACTTTGATCATATCAATCTTGCCAAACAGCTGCTAGATGAGGGTTGCTGTCCAACAAAAGATGATTTGTTTCCATCACCAATGAAATCGGCAGCATTTGCTGGCAACAAAGATATTGTTCTTCTATTCCAGGAGCACATGCCGGATTTCGAAGATCGCACCCCGGATGGTGGGCTCATCGGTTGGAAAGGGAAAACTGGGCCGGGTCTTATTATAGGGGCTGCTTTGCGTGATGATATGGATATGCTTCGCTTGGCTATTTATCCACCCTCCCGCTGTACTCCCCACAGCTCCGATTTCAACGGACAGAAATTTGGCGCCATAAATCCCGATTCTGAGTCAGGGTATGAACTTGCCAAGGCGATCTGGTTGACAAGAAGCCCGGGTATGTGTGAATACGTTAGGGGGTTCTTCAATCCTTCGACTTCTTGGTCTAGTCATTACCTATCAGGGCACGCCGAGCGGGGAAATATCGAGATGGTACGACACTTGTTAGACAGTGGGTGGGACATAGAAGGAAAAGGCAGAACAACAGATGACTTTCCCCTTATTCTTGCAGTGCGAGGCTATCACGAGGATGTGGTCGACCTCCTCTTGAAACGCGGCGCCAACCCAAATAACCATAAATTGTCAAGCCTTGGTTCGGCCCTATCCGCGGCTGCCGCCGTCGGAAGCATGAGAATGACTCGCAAGCTACTTGAGTACGGGGCTAATAATGACGACGACTTCTCAGAACAGATGAAGATGTTGCGGAAAGCTCTATTGCTAGAACATACGGAGATGGTCAATTTCTTTTTTGAGCTGGGTTTACTAGACAGAGAATGCCCAGTGTCAATACGTAAGAATGTGGAGGAGGAAGGCCTAGAGTCTATGATACAGCTTCTACAAAGGTGGAAATGAGCACATTAGACTATAGTGGTATATGAGCAGAAGACAGGGGAATTTGCCAATCTACATATTAAAACTCTAAGAAGGTGAAGGGGGTCTTGCGCCAGCAAGGTACATCAGAACAGACGGGTCTGGTGATTTTCCTCCACGGTTTTTTGTACGAACCCATTCCCATTCGGGATCTTGTTTATTTGTGTTTGATTCATCCGTACGGTGTTGGCGAACCGCCCTAGTATGTGACAAGAGACGGTCTTGCTCGTCTTCGGGAACCCATCGGTTGATCAGGACGTATTCTGGATCCTGTAGCATGCCGCCGTTAGCTCGAAAAGCACAGGCATAGGTAGGGCTAACGACTCACGATGTCAATAATATAATCAACGTTATAAACGCGCAATGTTTCAAGGGACAGGTGTCGCCTAGCTATGCGTGTATAGGTAGGCCGCGAATTGTCGTCCATCGATATCTTGTTTATCTCTTTTCCCCTCCTCTCTTTAGTTTCAAGTTCGACTGTATTTCCAACTAGTTCCGCCTTGATTTCCCTCTCATCGAGCCCAGACTTCATCAGTGCCTCTTCGAACCGTCTTCTATATTCATGATCCCCCTCTTCTATCTCCTTGCTTTCTCTAGGCGCGTGTTCGGCATGTATTTCTTTATGGGCCTGGATCATCTCGTTAGGGTCGCGAAGCTTATTCCCCTTACTTACCATTTCCTCGTAGCCTTTCTCATCTCGGTCAATTATTCTATTAGGCTTCGCCTCCCCAAGCTCGTTATTCGCACCCTCAGGCTCGTATTCTCGTTCATCATATTCTCTTTGCTGTTCAACAGTACGCAGCAAAGCCTCGAGCTTTTTTTTCGTTATATGGTAGCTGCATCGATGGGTCCTTGCCCGTTAGTAACGGCTCACCCTTGGATAAGGGGCCTGAAGAAGAGGTGCGCGAGGGGGTACGCCGAAGGTAGGGGCGTCTTCGATCGTCAAGGTCCTCCTCCAAGTCATAGGTACGGTCATCAATGATGATGGGCGGACTGTTTTGAACATGAGATATTTCACCCGCAAGTTCAAAATTTTCAGTTTCGTCTTTACTCGATATCGCTGCAGCATTATAACCGTCCTCCTGGGGGATGATCATATTCTCGGTAGGATTACCCAATCCCGAAGAGATATCATCGCTTGAAGAACCCGGGTTGGTACCGTCCCGTACAGAATTAGTTGCCTGTTCCTCCCTTCCTTCATCGGCATCGTCTTCAATTCTCGGGAGAGAAAATAGGGCCAAATCAACCTGATGGCGACCTACGTGTCTTTGGTATTGCTGAACAGATCCCAATGGATCTTGGCAAAGCGGGCACTCGAAGGAAGAAAATAGAGACAGGGATGCAGATTCGTTTTGGCAACATTTTGTGATCACCGCATCGAGCTCCATCTCTGTCACTATCCCATGGGCCTTAGTAACATGCTGACGCAGGGCTGATTCTGTATTGTATTCTGAACCACATGGATGTGGGCATACCCAACGCGTCCAATGGTTTTGAAGCATATGGCTCACCCAATCATGGCGACGGCCGTACTCCGTACTACCTACCGGACAATGCTCAGCCAGACAAACATACGGGCGTAGGTCGCGTAGAACGTGTTTCCTGCTTAGATCAACACCCATTTCAAGTTAAGTAGCTTCAAGGGCGAAGTCAGCACGGCAAACCTACTTCCATTGACGCGCGCTACTCGCGGAGATCAGCATGAAACAGAATGGACACTCAAAGGGGCCATCATGGGCCCTTCGTGGCAAAGGTGGTATTCTTAGGCGCTCAGAATCTGGGGCTGTGGTAGCAAATGAGGTTTGAGAAAAGCCTGTGTCAGAACGTTCATCTTCATCTAGCTCTCCAAATACTGGGAGACTTCCCGAAATTCTCATTGCTAATGGAATAGATGACGCGACCGTGCTCTGTGCCCCAGCCTCAGATCGCCCGGAATCAAACAATCCACGGGTTATTTTCTCATGGTGTGATTCCCTGTATCTGAAGTATTGCCGCCGCTGAGATAAGGCTTGGCCTAGTCTTGTAATCAGGATCTGGCTAGCTCTGGGGAACTTGGCTTCTACGTGAGCTTTGTCATTTGCTTCGAAGTAGCGAACTTTTGCAAACTCAGTCGACATGAAGCGATCATGCGGCGCAGGGTTACGGAGTGAAATGGAGAGTCGTAGCAAATTACCAATTGTGTCGGTTATTTCCTTGGTTAACTGGGCTAGTTCTGTATCGAACTCGAACGTTTCATTCATTAGGAGGTCCCTGACCTCTTCATCGAGTTCATCCCCTTCCCCGCAGTATTGTTCCCAGGGAAGTGTTTCTCCGGATAGAATTGAGCGCACTAGGCATAGTTAGAGCTTTGGCTTCTAGTGAGGAGCGGCGTAATATCAAACCTTCATTTAATGATGTGTTTAAATCATCGAGGAGCCTCATTACTTGTGTACGAAGATGGGATGAGTCTCGTAGACGATAATCCAATGAACTATGTCCAGTTCGATGTGCCCCTATATTGCCAGCCCATAGCTTGAATCGCGAAAGCTGGTCGCTTATCGTCAGAAGCAGGTTCTCTTGTGAGTCACCTGGTTCTTCTTCAATCTCAACGCTATTGATTGCGCCGAATGCGGCCAGGCTCAGTGCGACCCGGTCTGCGATTGAGCCTGCGGGGACTTTCTCCGACGCCATTTCGGTTTTCAAGGAGGCGATAAAAGAGAAAGGAAAAAGCACTGCCCAAACTCATGTCGAGCTGTCCCTGCTTTATTTATGGCATTTGGCGAGTTTCGACGTCGACCGGATATCAGGGCTGTTGGGTGAGGAATTTGCACTGTCAGATTTGCCCCTCTCGTTCTATAGCCATGTCAGGTTAGCAGAGCTAGGGTTCCTAGGAGGGTTCCATCACAGGACTCCACTTGGATAGATTGGCTGACATTTTGAGCTCTAGAACCCCTCTCCCTTCTGTTTGGCCGTCGTTACGTATTCATTGCCACTTCGCTATTCATACCTAACACTCTCGTTATTAACTTATTGTCTTTTTGTTTTACTTAGCATCAGCAGTGTGATGTTTGCAGGCGCGGATTCTTGGGATGTCAGGTTTCGAAGTTATCGGTGTTGTCCTTGGCTCTATTCCCCTTCTGATCTCTGCCCTAGAGCACTATGAGCGTGGAATGCAGACGATACAGATTGTGCGGCGCCGCGCGAAGGTGATGCATTCTCTAGCTGTAACGCTCAGCACCGAGCAGACCATACTCAGGAACACCTGCGAGACCTTACTGGCCGGCATTGTAGATCCCGAAGACCTCGGGCCTCTGCTTGCAGAACCCTTCGGTCCACTGTGGCAGGACCCCGACACCAGGGGCCGTGTTGAGCGGAGGCTTGACCACACGCTTAAAGACTTCATGGCCCTGGTACACTCCATGCAAGAATCTGTCGACGAAATAAGGTTGAAGTTAGGTCTAGGACGAAATTGCGAGGTCAGTGCACTGTCAAACTCCAAGCATTATCGGCCATCAGCCTTTGATTGGATAAGAAGCAATAATTGGAATTTCACCCGACTAAACATGACAGAATATTATACTATGGACTCTAGTGCTAAGTCAACAAGACAGGTCAGAATAGACGATGGGCCAATTGGTAAACGGGATATGATCAAGATCGCTTTACAATTCTCCACCCACGAGGACTCTTTGAAAAAGTTGTCTGATATGAATCGAAAACTGGATCTTATGATGGCTGGAAACCTACGAAATGAACCCTATCGAAAAGTTCGTTCACAAGAGAAGCTATTTAACTTACTACAGGCAATATCCAAAAGCATCTACAATGCTCTAAAGTCTAGTCTTTCTTGCGCCTGTGCTCAGTCACATGGCATAAATTTTGCTCTCCCTAATCCGAGACTTACGGCACGGGCGCAAGACGAAGAGGCGCTCGTTAAGCGACTAGCCTTCCACTTAGTCTTCGACAATAAGCCACAAGATACTAAAGGGAAATTCCCAAGCAGTTGGGTATGGGATGAGCTTGTTCTCCGACTGGCTGAAATCCCGAATATCAAAGTTAGAGCAGCGGCCATCCCAGCAGCTACCAACATACTAGTAGTGAAAAGGGCGAGGTCCACCCATGTTAGGTTCACCATCGACGATGCAACTGCACCTCTACCACGAACTCCTTTAGTACTAGATAAGGGTGATCCAATCACCGGCCGAGAAGTTGATAAACCTTATCAAATAATTCCCAGTTTCGCCGAGCGCATTTCGCTACTTCCACAAGAGACAGGGCAACTCATACAATTGCAGGACATCTGTCGCACGTTGAGCAGCAAGTCTTCAAATGTTGAATATAAGGGCGCCTATGGGTATCTTCTAGACACGACAGCTCCAGAGCGGAAGATGTTCGAAGTGTTTCCTTTCAGATCTTCATATAATAGCAACGAGTGCACCTCAATTAGCCTATGTAGCGCTTTTTCTCGGAGGCATCGACCTACGCTCGCTCGGAAGCACCATATTGCAGCTACAATTGCTTCAAGTGTTTTATTCATGCATAACACGCGGTGGATGCCTCCTCTACTGACTACAAAAGACGTGTTTCTCATCTTACGCGACGGGGAAATGGATTTCGATGAGATTTACTTGGGGAAGAAATCATTTCAAGAGTCGGAAGGATCGGAACCAGCACCGCACTATGATGTCTCGCGCGAAGAAGCAGGACAGTCAACGCTGTATTACTTGGGCATCCTCCTAATGGAGGTCATGCTATGGAAGCCAGTATACGAATTTTGGGACGACGAAGTGGCTGAACTGACTGGTTTACCGCTGGAAGACATATTTGATTATACGACTGCTCTAGGCTTTGCGAGGGTGGAAGGAATACTTAGACGAATCGAGTGGATCGGCACCACCGAGTTCAAGGAGGTCGTGGAACATTGTATAAAATGCGACCTCAGAGCGAGGAGGCTCTCTTTAGACGACGACACCTTTCGCCAAGTAGTCTATAATCAAGTTATCTTGCCATTGCAGGACGCCGACAGGGTAGCAGGTGGGATAATGACGGCAGGACGAGGGAATCGTGCACGAGCAGCTTGATCTTTGATAAAGATGGCCTCCTCTCCTAGTCATAGAAAAAGTCATTATCTTACTGGTGGCACGGGACCCGCGCAGTTTACGGTATAAAATAACGTGTGGTAACTAATCGTCCTCATGAGTAATATAGATCTACTTGAAATTAAATTATTATCTTCATATACGGTGTTTTGTATAAAGACTTTAACATATCATGTAGGTCGATTTAAGCAAAAAAAATGATGAAAATTTTTAGGTGACATTCTGTATATCTAAGTGTTTTTGGAGAGGGGTACAGAGAAACGCAGAGTGCTAGCATGCTATTATTCTTAAATAGTACGGAATATCTAATTGGATGAATATTTGCATATACTGAAGAGCATTCAACTTTGAAGTAATAGATGTTGGTTAGAGATATCTATTGCAAGGAAGGGGGTTATACATATCTTACTACTAAATAACTAATTACCAATAGATAGCTCATAATTCTTTTAGCCGTAGACAAGTTTCTACCACCTATCCCATCATCCATTTATCTCTACTACATTACTTTAACTAAAATCTGTCTCCTGTTTTATAGGTTTATAATCTCCATTCTATATATATTAAATTGCGCGATTCAAGTCACAGTAGCAAGACAGCATAATAACGCTAGTGAAAGGGTATTTAATTGAACAGTCTAGAAAATCATAATCTGTTAACACCTAAAGAAGAGACGAAATTCCAGTCATCTCTGTATTCTATTTTGCTTGTTATTCCATGGTCTTGCCCAAATCGCCTGTGTACACCTGGCCAGGACGCCAAATTCGTGCTCCACCTTCTGTAAGACACGTTAGCGAACAAGGAGAGCCTTTGGAGATTTACCAGTTACCAAACTAGAGAGGAAAGAAACAAACAAAGAAATTAAGGTGAGCTGTTAATCAGAGTTATGTATACTAAATGAACCAGAACTTTAAATGATTGAATGATAACTTACCCAACATTGCTTCCCTCCAATGTGACATAAGTCCCTGTGTCCGCGAAAGGATCGAGATGGGTAGTATGAACTCTGGTGGGAATCCACTACTCTTAATGTTAGCACAAATAGTTCCGCAGGGATATTATTGCCGTGTTAGGCTAGGTTAAAAGGGAATAGCATACAGTGCCTTGTATGCCAATGCTGCAAAGAAATCAGCATTCGGGCGAAGTTTCCTCGACGTGAAGTACTCGTCTTGGGATGCCTGGCGATCCAGCTCGAAAGCTACGCGGAGTAGGGGATCTTGAGCTACCTCTTCCGAGAGCTCGTCGAGAATGTCACGGATAAAGTTGAAACGCGGATCAGTTACGCGATAGACGCGGTGGCCATAGCCGTAAAGTCTTTCCTTCCCTGATCTAACACGCTCCAATTTCGCGGCCACGTCATCAACAGTGCCGATTTCTTGGATCTGCTTATACGCCACTTCGATGGCGCCGCCGTGCAAAGGCCCATAAAGAGCACAATACGCCGATGTCACGCAAGAGATGACATCCGGGAGCGCGGATGCTGTATGCAATAGTGCGGCTGTTGAACATGTCATCTCGTGGTCAGCAACCACGGCCCACAGACGCTCGAGGACATTGACGTAGCGAGGGCTAGGCAAGCCCGTTTGCTTGTCGACGAGGCCAACCATCAGAAGGAAGTTCTCAATATAAGAGAAATCTGCGCGTGGTGGTGTGAAGGGAATATCCATATGGTGGCAGTACGCCGCTGCCGTAATAGCCGAGAGACTCGACATGACCCTTATGATCTGCTCATCAACGCGTTCGGGAAATCCCATATACAGGTTCTGAGCCGCGTGGGCGGGGATAGCATCCATATCACACGACTGCAAAGCAGAAAGACCGGCAATCATCATGCCTATAATTGAACCATTTTTCCTATTATTATTAACGCCTGAGTGTTAGCCTTCTCGTCTCTAAAGCTAGAGAAAGGGGGGATGAAGGGATCATGAAGCAAAGATGAAGGGCTGATAGAGATGTGAAAAGTGTTACATACGGGAATGAGCGGATGACCTGGAAGACAGAGCCATCTGGAAGAGGAACACTATTCAGCTTCTGCTGGAATTTCTCCTTCTCTTCTGGGGTTGGCCATTTGCCCCAGATAAGAAGATGAGATATCTCGGTGAATGTCTTTTTGCCAACAATGTCCTGGATTGAATAGCCGCGGTAATGTATCTCGCCCTCAAGGCCGTTACTAGACTAGTTGTTAGAACGCTTCAGAGCCAGGCGAGAGAGATCGTCAAGACGGCAAATCCATCTCATCCCTAATTCGCTTAACCTTACATATAGGTAACCTTGCTCTCGCTAACAACTGTGTTCGAGTAGCCTGGGTCGTAGACGCGTAGTCCTTGCTCATTTTGGTATTCCGGGTGGTGTGCGTCCTTGGGTGCCTTGAATCCTTTGAATGCAGTTGCGCTGATAGCGTTCTTGTTAATGGGAATGGCTTGGTACTGTCCTGTCCGGCTATCTATGACATGCAGCACATCCTGTTTTGCTTTGAGAGTGTCGCCGTTTCCATTAGTGGAAACAACGACGTTCGTAGCACTAGGCATGGAGAAGGCGGGAGGGATGGCAATCCGTGTGTATTATGGCCCCGTTGTTGATTGGAGATCGACACAGTAGCAGAGTTAGATAATCTGTGATATGGAAACGTGACGCTTCCTAAGCTTGCAGTTATAGCAAATAATGCAGGCTCTAGCTCAACATTCTCGGAGGTCTGTTGTTCTCCGGCATCTCCCTCATCAAGTAGTTTCGGCCCCGGCGACCGAGACCGAGACGCGGTTCCCGGGACCGAGAGAACCCCCCCGGCTTAATACCCTACTATTCTATTTTCATGCGCATCCCTCTCCGGGTATCGACATATCGTTACACTTTTTCGTCACTCGGCAATGAAAGCCCGGTGGAACGACTCTGTGTTAACGATATTCAGTGGCGTTTATCGGAAGTATCAGAATGCAAACTCTCGGTAGTCTTACCACCCTTTAATGGGCATTGATTAGATCTAGTATCGTGCCAGCCAATAAACATTACAAATGATTGCATCCACTAGTGTCGCACTGCGTTTTGTTAAAAGTGCGCGCCTTTTCATCGCCATCAAGTCACCTATCCATTAACAATGCCGTCTTTGGCAATCAAGAAATGCTTTGTACGATTATCTATAATCATACTATAGTTTACAACACAGTCAAACGTCACCAGAAGCCATCATGACTCAGATACACCAATTATCTCGAGATCACCAGGTCTCGGACAGTCAAGATACGGCCCACAAACTCTTAATAGAGTTATTAACGTTTGTTACCCAGATAATTACCGACAGCATATTGGCATGATATGCTGACCTATCATACAGACATCAATTCGCATTTCCAGTAAAATGGTGAGGAAATAATACAACTGTTGGTTAATAGAAACTTATTTTTTATGAATAGGATCGACACTCAGAGGGAGTTCTTAGCAGACGACAAGAACATCCGACGCTTTATTGAAATTGGCCCTGCGAAAGTCCTCGCGTCTCTAGCTAAGAAGTCGGCGGATAAGATTGTGGGCGAAAAAGATCTATTAAACTCTATTAACCGAGATTTTCTCTTCACTGGAGATGAAAATGACTTCAGAAAGATCACATACGAATATGAAAGTGGGAGTACTGCGTCACATCCAGCAATTAACCCAGAGCCCCCGACACCGCAGCCTGTCTCGGATGCACCCAAAAAAGCACCTGATGTTGTCAAGGCTCCAGTCAATGTTACTGTACCTGCACAGGCGCCTATCGCCCAGGCTACTGTAGCTGATGTAGACTTGATGCCCACAGACATAATCCTGGCGATTGTTGCACAGAAGTTTAGAAAAGCATTTGACGAGATTCCAGTCGAGACATCAATACGCTCCCTTTCCGCTGGTAAGCTATTGCAGTACTCAGGCGCCGTGGTTCTCACTGACGCCATGCGTGATAGGTAAATCTGTCCTCCAAAATGAAATCATAGGAGATCTTGCTGCTGAGTTCGGGGATCTCCCGGACGGCAGCGAAGACTGGGCTCTGGATGCACTGGGGGCGAGACTTGTGTCGACATTCTCCGGAAAGCCGGGCAAACAGATGAGGAAACTCACTGAGCGACTCTTTGCCTCCAAGATGCCGGGTGGCTTTTCTCAAGCCGATGCGCTCAGCTATCTAGAAACGACTTGGGGCCTAGACACCAACCGGCGCACTGCTGTTCTTTGTTACTCAGTCACGATGGAGCCAGCAGCTAGACTCTCTGATGCTGGACTGGCGCACGCCTTCTTCGACACCGTAGTAACTCGATATGGGGCGCGCGCCGGCGTCCCGCTACAGATGCGATCGGCGCATGATGCTTCAGGGCAATCAAGCGCAGTAATAAACACAGTTGATGCGGCGGGTCTAGAGGCCCTGAAAAAGGACCAGAATGAGTTCCTATATAAACAGTTCCAGATACTCGCACGCCATTTGAACATAGACACTTTGTCAAGTAGCGAGACTTACGACGAGACATCGGAGAACACAGCACTGGCGGATATTGAGGATTGGCGAGCCGAGCTCGGGGACGAGTTCCTTGCAGGAATACAAGGCATCTTCGCGCCTCTCCAGGAGCGGCGTTATAAGTCGTGGTGGAATTGGGCGCGGGAAGATGCCGCCCGTCTATTAAACACCACAACTGCAGACGGGGTGCTCCCGGAGATCTCAGCCTCTCAGCTTCAGACACTCAGTAATCGATGGTCTTCAGTCCTTGAAGACATGTTAGTCCACCACTCCACTGCAGGGGCAAGCCCTGGCGTTGCCAGACACTTGCTATCTCACAAGCCGGCTGCTAATAACTCTGGCCCCGTCTTTCGCTACTACCAACAGGCGCTGGGCCCGCGAACCGTGGTCGATGACCAAGGCCAGATATCCTATACAGAGGTACCCCGAAAAGAAGATCCCAGCTTGCCGATTACTGTCAGCTACTCGAGCCTCTTGCGCTCAACGGCCACCCCTAGTGGACCAGTTATTCACCTGCGAAAGCAGTCACCAAACGGGTGGCAGTTCGATGCGCACCTTACGCATATGTACCTAGACTTGCTCTCAGCGGCAGAAAGTCCGATCGGTCTAAACTTTTCTAATAAGACAGCGCTAGTCACTGGTGCAGGGCCGGGTTCAATCGGCGCAGAGATAGTACGCGGCCTTCTTGCGGGCGGTGCTAAGGTCATCGTGACCACGAGCCGGGCGCCATCGGCAGCCGCCAAGTTCTTCCGCGAAATGTATAAGAGCTCGGGTGGTCGAGGGTCTGACCTGATCCTCCTCCCGTTCAATGCTGCTAGTAAGAAAGACTGCGAGGGCTTGGTCACGTACATCTACGACAAAAAGAACGGCCTGGGATTAGATCTCGATTTCATTGTCCCATTCGCGGCCATTCCAGAAGCTGGACGACAATTAGACGGCCTCGATGGCCGCTCTGAGCTTGCGCATCGTGCGATGTTAGTTAACGTAGAGCGGCTACTAGGTTCTATAGCGCAAGCCAAAGACCAACATAAGATTAGGGGGTAGGCCGGCGGCGTGATTTTGCCCCTCTCACCTAACCATGGAGACTTCGGAGGGGATGGGTTGTATTCCGAGTCCAAGCTAGGGCTGGAGGCCCTCTTCAACCGCTTTCACTCCGAGAGTTGGTCGACGCAAGTTTCGATCATCGGCACCGTGATCGGCTGGACCCGTGGGACAGGCCTCATGAGTGCTAATAATATAGTGGCCGAGGGCATTGAGAAGCTTGGCGTACTCACTTTCTCGCCGGCCGAAATGGCGTTGAATATCCTGGCGCTTCTCTGCCCCCCCATTATAGCGCTGGCCGATATCAGCCCTGTTTATGCCGACCTCAGTGGTGGGCTTCAGGGATTCAAGGATTTTAAGAAAATATCAGCGATCCGTAAGGAGATAACCACAACGCGCCGAATACGAAAAGCGTTGATTAGCGAGAGGCTCAAGCATAAGACAGTGCTGAACGGTGCATCGGCCGAACCGCAGGACAACCAGACGTCGAAAAAGAGCAGAGTGCGATCGAATATCCGCCAAATGTTCCCTAAGCTGTCTAATCATGCACACATGACGGCGGGGCTGGAAGACCTAGTTGATATTGTAGACCTCAGCCGCACTGTTGTGATCACTGGCTACTCGGAGCTTGGGCCCTGGGGCTCATCGCGAACGCGGTGGGAAATGGAGAAATCAGGTCAGTTCAGCCAGAACGGCCTCACTGAGATGGCCTGGATCATGGGATTGATTAAGCACTTCGACGGCGTAATTAAAGGAAAGCCGTACGTGGGCTGGGTTGATAAGAAGACTTCTGAGCCCGTAGAGGAAGCAGACTTTCGTGCTCGATACGAAGCACATATCATGAGCCATGCGGGGATCCGTGTCATTGATCCTACACAGCTAGACGGCTACGATCCAGCGCGCAAGGAATTCTTGCATGAACTAGTCATCGACGACGATCTACCGCCCTTTGAGGCTTCCGAGCATCTTGCTAAGGCGTTCAAGCTTCGACACGGGGACAAAGCAACAATCGCTCCAAAGCCAGGGACGAACTCCGATACTTGGGTTGTCACCGTGAAGCGCGGCGCGACTTTTCTAGTCCCGAAATCCATCCCTTCTGACCAATTTGTTGCTGGGCAGTTGCCCAGCGGTTGGAACCCAGCTACCTACGGCATCCCGGAAGACATTATCAACCAGGTCGACCCAATCACGCTATACTCCCTTTGCTGTGTATGTGAGGCCATGTACAGTTCTGGTATTGAGGATCCGTACGAGTTGTACCAATACATACACATTTCCGAATTCGCCAACTGTCTCGGCACAGGTGTAGGTAGCCTTACGGCTGCACGTCGCATGTATCAAGAACGTTACCTCGAGAAACCTGTGCAGAGCGACATCCTCCAAGAGTCCTACCTTAATTCCATGGCCGCCTGGACAAATATGCTTATCTTCGGGGCCACGGGCCCAATCAAAACACCAACGGGAACGTGTGCTACTGCAGTTGAGTCTATGGATGTTGCATGTGAGGCGATCCAGTCCCGTCGTGTCAAGGTCGCACTTGTGGGCGGTGTCGACGACTTTGCTGAAGAGATGTCCCACGAGTTCCACAACATGAAGGCCACAAGCAATGGGAAGAAGGAGACAGCCCGGGGTATGCTGCCTTCAGAGATGTCCCGTCCAATGGCGAGTTCCCGTGCGGGCTTTATGGAGTCAGCTGGCTGTGGAGTGCAACTGGTCATGACGGCGGAGTTGGCATTGGAGATGGGACTTCCCATATACGGTATCGTGGCCTATACGCAACTCGCAGGAGACGGGATTAGCCGTTCGGTGCCAGCCCCCGGACAAGGCATCCTGACAGCTGCAAGAGAGTCAGCATCTGCAACAAACTCTCCGCTTCTGAGTCTGCCATACCGGCGCGCCAAGCTGCAGAAGGAGATAGCTGAGATTGACCGGTGGCGTCTGTCGCAGCCAGAGTCCATAGCCTC
>JAPESX010000083.1:0-30898 GCA_029590615.1 Nemania bipapillata
TTTCTCACGTATGTTACATACCCAGGGTGAAACTTCATATATAGTGCCTATAGATGACCGTGGTATTATTAGGATGCCCGCGATCTGAGATGGGTTACGGTACGACCGTTTTCTGTGATACGACATGGGTTCGGAGGCACTGCTGCATGCTTCTCTTTCTTGCCTTGGAACAGGAGATCCGTGGTCTGAATATGCATTGAAATTATAGTTGTATATATTACACTCAATAGTCACGACATGGGCGTTGTAGTATTCGTCCCATGAGCATCTATTCCCGGCCAGCCGGCACAGAATGATGTGGGAGAAGTAGCCGACACATTCATTACTAATGCCATCTCCCAGCACTGCCTCGACGTGTAGGTAGTTGTAATTCCTAGAAGTAAGTAAGCCCAGCCATCCGGTCGGCCGCGAAACCGATGGCTGGGTTGAGATCCGGCCGCTTAGACCACTGTCCTGGGTGACGGGCCTCTTTCCTCCTCCTCCCCGTCTCTCCCATGGCCACCCCCTTGACCGCGGCAAGCAACAGCCACCCGACAGGTTGGAAGCGTCGCTGGCATTTTGCCAACCGAATGGCACCTTCAAGAATATCCCTATGCACAAGCGAAAGGCGGTCCCCATCCATCTCTTCCTGGGTTGGTATAGTATATCCATACAAGTAAGTCGTTGAATTGCAGACGACGTAACCACGTAGCTGGCTAGTGTAGACGCAATGTAACCGTATCCTCTCATCTTTTGCCGGTCTGGGGTTGTTTCACCTCGACTAATTTAGTTACTCGTCCCCATTTCCCTCGACCGGACTGGGCAGGTCATATCACCGCCCCAGACCTGGGTAGCATAGAGCCACGTTCTCACCACGTTTTTGGGAATACCAAACCTTACATACCTTTTCGCCGTCATACTTTTTACATCATAGGTAGTCGGTATGTAGAGATAGGTAGACGAGGTATGGGATGGGTGCAACCGCGCTACGTACCTGAACTTCCAAATCATGTCTAGCAGAGGATGGGACTAGCTAATAACTACTATAGACTAGAGGATCGTTGATGAGGCGTCCCTATTCGGGCGGAAGATCGAGTAGATATTCCGGTTGCTGGCTTGCTGACTAGCACGACACCGATTGTAGGGCCCTTGTAGGGACTGATATAGTGTACGCTAGAGATATGAAATAGGGTACCAAGAGCCGTAGTAATCTAATCATCACCCATTAGGCTAATAATACCAAGTTAACAGGTATCCGTAGTGTCGGGCGACGGCTTCGGCGCACAAATAGGTAAGGTGCAACACGCCGTATTACAGCGTGAGCTTTGATCCGCTGTTCGTAGCACGGTTTCTTTCCGTCGTGGAAGGGTAGGGAAGTCTTCTCCATGCCATACCTACTTTAATTAATTAAGCACCCTGGTTTGGTTTTGGGGATTGACCGAAGATTGACCGCGATCTCATCTGTTCGCTCAAGCCAGGTAGGTATCCAAAAATATCCATCCAGGGTCATAGATCGTGTATCTCGGCGACCCATGATGATAATGGAAGGCAAGAAGCTCTCTCGGACTAGGTGCACTCCGGAGACACGGCTTACAAGGCAATGGATCTGCCGATCGCAACCTCAGCTATCAACCTCGATAGACCCTGCTCGACCATCTCCAGCATGTATACAGAATAGACAGTCTGAAGGTAGACCCAAGATTGTGTCACTCGAGGGCCTCTAACTATCTAGTGCCGCAGATAGCATCACTGGAGGCTGGGCGGCGCGCGATTGGTGGTTTCATGGCCCATGGCTTTCGGTAATGACGTTTTCCGGGAGTGAACTACGTACGAGGCTTTTTGTATAGGTGGACATTGTGTAGCTATGCACAGAATATTAGGACTATACCTGCTACACTAGTGTAGTTGTTCTACTCCCAGGTTTTGCTCTAGACTAGGGATCTTGCTATCTCCAACTCTTCAGTCCCTCCCCAGCAGCAAGAGCATCACCAGCCGCATGAAAAGAAAAAAAAATAGAGGGGAGGCAAAGGCCTCGCAACAACCCAATCGCATCCGTACTTACTGCAGAGGACTTCACACGGTTTCACAGTTGCACCAGCAGGCATGATTGGCTGTCTTCGAGATCCAGGGCCTGCGTCCTCCAGTCGACCGGTGTGCCTCTCTGACGCGGTATGCAATGAATAACACACGAGTCAGCCGTGTTTTGCGCATCGAGAGGGGAAAAAGTGGTAACATTCGAGTGAGACGCGTTGCGATTGCGCAGTCCTTGACCCCTTTTATGTAGTATCTACACCACCAACCTGCATACGTAGGCTACCGTTATAGCACAGAAACGTACATGTAGGTATGTGCTCTGTAGGTTAGGTTCCTCTCACATTTGGACGTATGCTGTATCCCGTTTACAAGACACGCCCGGACTGCGTACCTAATATCGTTGTATCTAGGTCGAGCATAGGCTCGGCCTACAGTACGTACTGTATATATCCATAAAATACATACCATGTAAAGTAAGAGGTCAGACGTTGTCTATCAACCTACCTCGCGATGGAGGGAATCCCTCTGGCTAGCCTGATAGATTGAGATCTCATTGGCTTGGTCCAGGATCATAGCCCATACTGTACCCAGGTGGGATTTTTCACCGCCCAATGCAACCCGTGCCTTGTTCCTGCGTCTTGCAGCAAAAAGGCACTTTGGGGCAGGACTTTGGTTGGTGCGACTGTATGTACATACATACGCATAATAGTGATATCGCCCATCGCGACTCGTGATTGGTGATTGGCGAGTATATCCGAGGGTGATTTGACAACTGCATTAACATGCTCTCTCTCCAAGTGCAGCATAATATGTACCTACAGCAGATGGTGATACCTTGCATCATCCCGACATACTGGTACATTAGTTGACTGACTAGTGTATATTCTGTATATACTGTGCTGTTAGGGCATCTAGTCGCGGATTCGCTCGCGGTACTCGTATGTCTCTGTTTGCTGTCCACTTCCTGCCTATCCCGAATATATGCCTAGTGTAGTCTGTACGGTAGGCACAGTGTTGAATTTCTTTGTATGAACAAGCATCTTGCTTGATCTAATCCGGGACATGAATATTTAGTTACCAAGTAGTTAGGGTAGCTATTCTGTTCTTAGGTTCTTGTCGCGGCGCCGCCGCTGGACTACGGAAAAGAGCCGATGAGCCGAGAAAAGAAAGACGAAAAGAAAACAAACTCATTGCGGGGAACACATACATACAGTACAGTACATACATAGGTGGTAAGGTAAGTACTGTACGTAGGCACGCATAGTAGGCACGCATATACATATGTATAGTAGTCTATGCGTATTCTGCAAGAACCGGGGAGCCATGACTTGGGGGCGCTGGGTATGTTCCCTATCTCTGCCCATAGTGTTCATACCGTTGGAGCCGGGACTTTGCGGGCGTGAGATTTCTAACGGCGGATTACATACATATTGGTAGCGCTGTAATTTTCTAGACGATCTCCCACAGGGAAGTGATTTGAGAACTTAGTCTCTCCAGCATAATATTAGAACTTCAAGAAATGTAATATCTAGCTGAGTCCACAGATGCCGTAAGGCGATAATCTTGGTAGGATTAAAGAAAATGTTGATGTTCATAGACTAAAAATTGCGGTGGCTTCTAGAAGCCAAGGTGAAACGTTCTACGTACCTTGTCATTACTATACGCTCTGGATAGTACTGCCCTAGGTAGGAAGCTGGCTATGACTAGGTAACACTAAAAGCTCTCCCTGGGTACCTACATATATATGTAAGTTAGGGGTGTATCAGAGGTACTCGAGGCTATAGCATAGAGGCTTGGGACAGTGCACCTACAAGTATGCTTAGGAAGTAGCGTGCATTAGAGAGCACTAGTGAGAAAACCTAAGAGAAGAAGGATGGAACTAGGTACATGAGACCCCACGAGTGTATACTACAGTAGCTATGTACAGTAGTTGATTAGCTCGACAATTCGCTCACCATCTGCATTTGCCAGCATTTGCTCACAACATTATGCAGGTCCCGGACTTCTAGGTCGGCGACAACGTGAGATGGCTGGGGGGGTCGGTCGGTCTCTGCCTGTCGTCAGCCCTAGCGCCTTTGTGTTGATTACATAGCATTGATGGATTTCCGTATCTGATCCTTCAAGAAGGGTCTATGGATTATACCTACAGAACCGTACCTACAACCTACAAGATAGGATCTATGATGTTGCCATACGCGTACACTGTGTATAGTAAATATTCTATAGGTAGTGCTGTGTATAGAATAATACCCAGAGGCTCCTACCTAGCAGCTACCTATCTACTGTAGCTTACAGGAGGTAGTACCTATAATGTAGATAGGTTGTAGGTATAGACTTAAAGAATTAGGTAGGTAGAATAGAGAGCACTTATGTTTCCCGCCAAGTGATTCTGTTCTCTACGGTAGATAAATATATACGGTATGTAATGAAGAGGGATGAGATATATCTCGGAAATATTATTACGCCAGTGCCGATCTCCGAGTAGGAGATAGGTAGTTCTCCCTCTCTGCCCTCCCTGGCGATGTGGCTTGCGCTGGTATGCGTAGACTGCACGCTGAAGCCTTTCGACGTTCGAGACTCTCTCGCGTGTATAAGCCGTCCTCCTTTTTCGCGTACCTGCATAACAATAAGCCTGACTGATGTTTTTCAATCGACACGAGAGCGTAACCAACCGAGTCACTAATACGAGCTCCACAGCGTGGAGATCGACAGCGAGTCCGCGTCAGCGAGCACAGCTAACTGAATAATATAGCGTACTCTAGACTAGTGGGAAAATAAGAATGTTATTAGTAAGTTGGTTAGTTTTTTTGAGCAGTGCACTACGTATCTAGAGCGAGTGAAGTGCCGTAAGAACTAAGCAGAAATTACCTAGGTACGGCTACCTAAACGTAGCGCATACTACCTACGGAATACCTACCTACCTACTACCCAACCTGTCTCCAATATCGGAGAGCGGTGGTGGCTCTGGTCAACGAAGATGGCTGTTTGCTATGTAACATGCCAGTATACTTGTACGCACGATACGATACGGTGCCATGCGAGCACCCCCAGACTTTACCAGTGTGCATACCTACTTGCTATCGCCGGACCAGCCTTCATGAAAGAGAGGAAGTTGTTTCATAATGCTGCCGCTTATCTCAGCCTTGACCTCGATGGTTGGTTCGGCACCGAAAACCCCTTATCGCTCACTCTGACAAAATTCACTAAGGAGGGTCTCTTCTTGCGAACGCGCCTCTTCTTTTATTTTCTCTCCCTCTTTTTCCTTCTAAGCTCTCCTGTTTGCGACTGGGTTTCCATGATGACCTTGCATCCGAAGTTTTTCAGCTTCTCAGCTATCCACAATTCGTGCTATCAGACTTCTGTTTCCATCCTTGCATCCCCGACCAGGGACCCTCCTCAGTGGGGTCGGAACCTTCCTTTCTATTTTATCGGGATTAGCTATGTATTTGCTAGTGTACTATACAGTATACAGCACTGCCTATTTACCTGCTGAGAGGCAGGTAGGTTGGTAGGCTAGTAGGTAAGTACCTGGCTGGGAAGGTTAGGTCAGGTACCTACAGACTACCTACCTAACTGAGAATGACAAGACTGGCGCTCAGGCTGCAATACCATTGCACTCTCATGGCTGGGTAAGCCCTCTCGTATGCCAATGCCTATGCCTATGCCTATGCCTATGCCTATTAGGTATGTCGTACCTACATGAGTGAATGAATGGCTATGGTGCATCTTGCCCGTATCCGTGGGACCGGCATAATGAGGAAGTAGCGACGTGGGATGGCGTGCGTGCGGTGCGTGCGTGCGTGCCTTTGATCCCATTGATCCCGAATGCTCGAATGCCCTAGACTATTTCCCCGCCACTGGCAGTTCGCGATGCCCTCTGCCCTCGACTTTTGCTTCTGTATGTACAGTAGGATATGTGTGACGACTAGTGACCTCCAGTTTTCCCACTATTACATACCTACATACATTACCTGAACAGTGCCCCGTCTGCTGCTTTTGCTGCTGTTTCTGTGAGCCCTTATAGAGATGCTTTAGTGCCGCTGAAGCTGTCATGACATCAACAGATGCTGATCTGAATTTCGCTAGCCCTGCCTACACACTAAACTAACATTTGATAATACCTTCTTCATACCCTTATTTACATACCCTTACCTACACACACGCTGCATACATAGCATACATATCGCCGACATTTCTTTTACATGTAAAAGAACAAACAACCCTTGGAGAGCAAAGCTTAGCCTAGGATCATCTTGAAACTTGCGGATCGGATCTACAGCTGATCGTCTGGAGCTACATTGTCGTCCCTCGTTCCCCGTCCCCGCTGAACATCTCCCGGATTGCGACAGCCTGAGACGACGGCGAAGCTCGGCTTTCGTGGTGACCACACCCAAGTGCGCGTACAAGTACTGTGGCATTGCACATTGGTGGTTGGTGGAGAGCATATAATAGTGGAGAGGAGCCGTGAAGAGGCAGGCAGGCAGGATTCACTGCCGTCTGCTTTCTGTCCTCTGTCTTCCCCTACATTCCACATTCTACACTCTACGTTGCACGTTCCACGCTGTGCAGCCTCCAGTATTCTGTACAGTACGATACTGGACGCGTGCATGCAGTTGTTTGACTGCACCAGTCCGAGTTGCATCGGTGCTGAAAAGGAGAAACGCAGCTACGGCATGATATATTGAATTCAGATATCGAGCTGGAGCAATCAATACTCTGTTATCGTCCTCTCGATTGCCAGCTTTCTCAATACGTACCGACCAGCTACCCACTCGCTCGCCAGCATCCTGGCCCGGCGTACACTAATTTCATCTAGAATAGCTTCCCTGGGCCTTGGCGTTCTAATCCTGGCCCCTGTTTTAAACCCTGGCGTTAGCTTTCCCCGTTGCACACTTGCATAACGGCCAAGAGGACTGCAAGGGTACCCGACCACTCTGATCTTCAGTTCCAGCACTGGGGCCTTTTCATATCCCATATCCATATCCCATAAATCATTTCCTGTTACATCCGCACAGCCGCTGGCCTCCATAGCCCTTCGCTGATTCTTATTTGTTTCTCTCTCCTCCTACCTACCTACGCAGCTTGCGACGGTGTGCCTACAGGCCTTTTGCGATAATTGAAAATTACGGGCGTAGAGTGGCCCGGGAGCGCAGACCCGGGTCCAGCTTCCAATATATCGAAATACGATATCGTGAGACTTCCAATAAGATTTCGCGATGTTTTCGTCCAATTCCTCCACCGCCAATTTTAAGGGCCTTCGAAGGAGGGTGGCAAACGACGGTAGTTCGTCGGCCTTGCATATGGCTCGCCCCTCTACAGCCGCATCGACAGACTATTATCATGGCCACAATCTCACAGACCTGCTCGAGCCTGCACTAGACGGTCCACCCTCACCGGAGGGAATCCGCGCGTTTAGTAGGCGAATGAGACGAGGCTCTATATCAGAGCAGCAAACGAATGAGCCGGCCATGTCTTCTAGTTCATCATCACCCCGTTCTGGAACTCCAGAAACGACATGGGAGCGCAGTTTAGAGAATCTGACCTTGTCGAGAAATCCATCTCAGCGATCTTCGGTTATGCGTTTCAAGGAGCGGCCGGACAGTGTACAGCTGTTTGGCAAGGCTGTCTTCGGTCGTAAACCTAAGCTGCGTAGGGGACAGAGCGATCAAGGCCACCTAGGCAGCTCACTACTCTCATTAAGTGAAGTTCCGACGGATAGCGCTCCTGATTTGCCTAAAGAGCAACGCTTTATCCAATCCATGTTTACACGACGACGAGGTAGAGGGGTATCGGAAGCTTCGTTGAGGAAGTATCAGATATCGGGGCCATACGACTTCCAGCATGTCTCCCACTCATCCAAGGAACACCTGGCTGAAGCCAATCGGCGCGAGGGGCTCCCAGGCTTGTCGAGGGCACGACCGCGAACGGCGACCGACGTCTCAACTAGATCATCGAGGCTCAATTCGCAGGCTCTTGATAAGCCACTCCCTACGCCTCCACCCTCGCAGCAGGGGTTTGAGCCTAACTCACCACGAAACAGTATTCAACTATCGCCGCCTCGTCTGTCTCGGTTCGTCTCTAATGAGTCGCAAACGTCACCGATTCCACCGCCTCCTCGGACATCCAGCCGTATTTCAGTTCGCCACGATCGAACTGATTCCTCCGGTACAACCACCATCGAGAAACTAAAGATCAACCCTGGCTACCAATCACCACCATTTATACTGCCATCAACCGATGTGTCTTGGTCGGCCCCCTTTTCCCATACCTCTACCACTTATTCAGAACTAAGCACAGTGGGCAGCGAAGAGCAGTCCCGCTCTATCAGTACAATTGACGATACTGCGTGGCCTCTGACCGGTTCTATGACTTCTTTACCCGAGGTTCCTGAAGAAGAGGAATATCACTTGACTACTATTAGGTCACGCACAAGCGTCATAAGTAACAGAGCGTCCCTTAGAGGTAGTATTTCTGTCCCACATCTTCGGCGCGTGTCTTTAAGCCAAGCACCGCAGCGACCTCCAAGCAATGCTTCAGACACTTTGGGTCGATTTGATCTCCTTGCAGCCCAGCGCGCGATGCATGAATATGACGACGAGATGGATCAAGACGACTTTGGTCAGGATAACTGGGAGGATGATATCGACTATTGTTATGACCATGCAGCTGAAGCGGATTGTGACTTCGCTTGGGAACGGCTTTCTTGCGACTATGACCGTGACGACTACTTGCCGGAGGGTTCGGCACTAAGCTATGGAGCCGAGACACCTTTCGGTAGCTTGAGACCTACGCCAGCAAGCCTCCTATCGGTTGATGTTCCAGGACTGAGCCCTACAAGTTATAGGTCCGGGGCAACGCCACATGGGGCTACGACCCCAACAAGTTTGATGACACCCATGACTTCAAACTTTTCTCTTCCTAGGATTGATTCCTCAACCCAACTCAAACGCGACCACGACCGCTCTCACTCAAGCGCCTCCAGCTTCCAAGAGCCACAAGAGTTCTGCTTGTCACCTAGTCTATTGATTCCAAATGATTACCATGAGAAGATGCTACAATATGAGAGAGGCGAGCTCGGCTTACATGCCTCTAGCGACGAGCCTAAGATTTTACAGTACGATGACAATGGTCTAATGGATAAACCCGGCGCATTCCTGCATGCTCGGTCTAGCGCATCAACAACGATATCCACTCTATCGGAGCAGTCAGTAACATCAAGCCGATATCCATCGTCAACCTTTACTCGCTGGACTGGTAGTAGCAGCTCAAGCTGGCAAGCACATGTCGACTCTCAGCAACCTGTCACAATTACACTAAATGATAAGGAGCCAGTTGTCACCCCCACCAGCGGTATCACTGCAATGAGTGCTAGTGAACCCCCGGTGACTCTCTCGAAACAAGAGGCTGGCCGTGAAGGCCACAGTCGAGCACAATCAGAGGCGACTTTGCTCATAAAAACGTCCCATGATACCGTTGGCCCTCTCGATGCAAATGCTTCTAAGGAATCTCTAAAGACTCATAGGCGCGCACGCACCGCTAGCCGCAGCCATACCAATGCATCTCCTCAATTCGCCCTGTTCCCGCAGATACCCCAGCGTCCCTAAACTGTGGAGCAGGGTCTATTCTTGACAACAGTTGACGATTTGGGTTGATGAATGCTGTATCATATTCTGAATCCCTCGTTATGCGGATTACCCTTTCTTTCTTTCTTGGACGCATTATAGAAAATTTTCTTTTAGACGAGGCGTCCCAGGAAAAACGCGCCCTTTTTTTTCTCTTGGGAATTTCTATTTCATCACTACGGAACAAAACTAGCCAGTCTAGCTAGGTTCCCTTTGTCTGTCTAACAGATACTCTAGGACGACGATCGTCCTCAATGTTACGATTTATATATTAGAACTTGGGAGCGGGCAACTCAGCGCAAAAAGCAAAAAAGCAGATGGAAACCAAAAAGTTGAGCGGAGCCCGGACGGGCGGCATTTCCTTCCAGGGAACGGAACTGTAGTAAAAACGGGTCTGGTTTTGTTTTCTTCTACTGCTCACATATTTCATTACGATGTACGAACGATATGAAGAACGAAGGCACCAACGAGTTGGGACAAAACTCTGGTGTCGTGTATGATGTGGTCTGTCTACTCGTCCCCACGGCAAGAGTGGCAGAGACCGTGGCTGGCATGATGTTACATGAGGTACAACCTCAATGTATGGATTTGATGGCATTTCCTTCCAATGCGAATGTCTGATAGTATCTAGTCTGAAGAACTTAGACAATCTATTTGAGACATTGATGAGGAATTCATCCAATTTCTGAATTTTCACTATCAGGCTTCCTATTCCTAGTACTTTCGCTCATTGACTGAATGTCCTGTTTGCATGTTTTGTTAAACGCTACTCTGCTGGAGTGGTTATGCCCAGAATTCTCATGTGTGTACAATAAACTGCGAGAGCAAGTCGTAAGTACCTAAACCTGCCTAGCAGTGGAATAATGGCATGGATAAATCTCTTGTCAGCTTCAACTTTTATGACAACTAGCCAATTGTAGCTTTTTTTTTTCTTGCCTATGAAATTTCTTTCTGGCTATTTTGTACTTATTAGCAATTCTTATTTGCAGACCCTCTTGCCCTTTTCACACTACGTAGGCAATAAAACAACACCAGAGGCTGTAGGAACCCGACGTTTGCTATTGTTCAAAGATCCTTTTTCTTTCGTTCACGGCACTATTATTACTACCTTACATTTTGTACCGCGAGATGGTCTACTATACGTAAACCGAGCAGAGACTAAATGACTGGGTATCGTTGGAGACTATCCCCCACTATTCACTCCTCATCTTCCTCTGCCTCACCCTCCTTTTTCGCCTCTGCCTTGAGCCTCACCCATTCAGCCGCCTTGGCCCTGACCTTCTCTTGACTTTTGACATCGCCGTTCTTCTCCTCCCAGTCGGCCCAGCGCTTGAACCATTTCTTGGCAGGCCGTGCTTTAAGCCCTTTTACCTTGGTCGCTCTGTCAAAGACGTCCCTAATGACCGCCTTGTCGGCGCTGGGGCCATCTTCGTGGTCTAGGAGTTGACTCCACAGATCGAACCTCTTGGGGAATGTGGCGATGAGACCTTCAAACATGGTTCGGCCGCGCTCGGCGCTACCATTCGGAGAGTTATACTCCAAAGCAGCAAACTTAGTCATTAGAGGTAGGCGGGCGTGATCAGGTAATGCTTGTGTAGCCCGAGATAATAGCCCTCGTGCGCGGTCGGGTTCATTCTGCACAGCATGTAGCCAGTGGGCATAATTGTGCCATATATCCGAAGAATTCGCTCCAAACTTCTTTGTAATAATCTGGAAGAGCGCATCTGCTTTCTAAACGAATTGTGAGACATAATTTAGAGATGGAGATCAGCTATTACTTACCTCGGGTTTATTGTCCTGAACATAGATGCTAGCAAGGCGTTGGTAGACTTCTTGCTGATCATTGACCTGGCATGCACGCTTGAAAACTTCGTCTACGGTGTCATCGTTTCCAAACCTCACCTCGAGATTAAGATATGCTATCCAAGCATTCAACTTTTCTGTTTCTTCCGTGCTGTTGATGGTTGCTACAGCACGTTCAGCAACCTCGCGAGCTTTTGCCAGTTCACTGACTTGCATCTGAAATGCCATGTAGCGAGTCCATAGGTCGGACGAATTTGGCTGACGATTAAGGAGCTGCTCGTAGTCCACTGCGGTCTGGGGACCAAAGTTGGTCAAATCCCCACTTCTGTCTATTTCAACCTGGGGCTTTCGCCGTTTCTTCTTCTTTTCTGTTGCCGAAATCAGGTCCGCCTCGGCACTAGCTGTACTAGGCTCGTCAAGTGCGGCCCCAGACCAGTCAAATCCCCCGGCATCGAGGGCGTCGACATCTTCAGCCGTTCTATCGGCCATCTCAGTATCGTCAACGTCAGAGGATAGATTTCCGTCATGATCGATACCCTCAAATTCGATAGAGTCGTCGGCATCTTCCATATCTTCATCGTCAGATGGCTCATCTTCGCTATCTTCGAGTAAAGCACCTGCGATTTCATCTTCATCATCGCTCTCGGCATCGTCATCCATATTACTATCTTCGTCCTCGAAATAGGATGGCTTTAGTCCAAAACTGATCCTCTTTTTCTGTGTGTCAATGTCTAATATGATTGCTTTGACTGCATCGCCTTCATTTAGAAGTTTCCTTGCATCTTGTATAGGCTTCTCAGCCATTTCACTCCGATGGCATAGTCCGCTCACGTTTGCGGAGCCATCAATGAGAATAAAAGCGCCGAAGTCTGCGACCTTTCGAACCTTTCCTGTAATAATTTGACCTGGGCGAAGGTCTTGATAGTTTGTCAACGGCACAAAGTCTTTATCGACCACTGATGATTTCAAGCTCATCTGAATCTGGTTGGTACTGGGGTCGATTAGTGTAATACGGCCTTTTACTAGTTGATCAATCTGAAACTCGTCCTTCCAATCTTTGATGAACCGATCTGAAAGATCAGAGATCCGAACCATCGCTGTGAGATCGCCACCTAGACCGACGAATAATCCTTTATCAGAAATGTTTTTGACGAAGCCACGAATCACATCGCCGACATTAAGCTGGGCGAGTTTGATGATTTCACGATCCTTGACCTGCAAAGATGAGTTTAAGACTCTTGATGGACGTAAGGAAAGTCGTAGGCGCTTATTGCTCTGGTCGACATCGACCACCGAGACACGTACAACGCTATTTTTGCTGTATGACAAGGTGCTGGCATCATCATAATCATCGCTAAGGTCGATCAAATGCGCGGGTGCTGAGACCAGGTCGCTAAGTTGCACGATGATTTGGCGTTCATTGATCTTTGTGATTCTGCCGGGAAGAACCATGTTTTGCTTGATAGCATTCCAAACAAGGTGGATGGACGCGCCAGAAGCGCGGGCTGATAAGTCGAGCCGACCCTCTGTAGGATTTACAGCTACAACGCGTACTTTTAGGGCCGAACCGACAGGGAAATTCGCCGGCAGATTATCAAGAAGCGATACATCATCCGATATCTCAAGCATATTGATTCTGCCGCGTACGTTGGGTGAGAGGTTCACCCAGAGGGTATTTTGTTGAACATTGTTGACAAAGCCGATGTGCGTTGAGCCAAGCTCAAGTGCCTTTAGAGATAGCTCAGGCGTCGAACTTGCCTTCAGATCGCTTGGCTTTATTGAGAGTTCTAGGACGGAGTGCGTTGATCGATGCGAAATAGGTAGGTATCGGTGATTTCTGGCGTCATGAACGCCTAGTATTCGCACGTCTATGACTTCGTTCACCTGAAAGCAACTTAGAGGAGATTTGGGGTTCGTGATTTTATCCCAAGAATCAAACACTTGGCTGACATCCACACGTCCTTGTATATTGTTGGCCAACTTCACATTTAACTGTGTGCTCTTGATTGAGACGACCTTCGCCTTGGTGACTTTCCCGATGTGTAAGTCGTTGATAGAAGTTAGTGTTTCGTCTACTGGGTTATCTAGTTGTGGTCCTGTAAGTGATTGAGCAGCAGTTGAAGGCTTATCTGTATACGTAGATGAGGCAACAACCAGCCGGCCATTGTCCCTATCTACCGAGTCGATCTTTACAGCAATGGACTGGTAATTCTTCAGGCCAAAGTCCGTTTTCTCTTGGTCTTCTCGGGGGAGCTTCGATTTAGGCAATAGAGCAGTTAGTTTGCCAGGGAATTGGACAAAAACGGCCGTAACAGTAATGTTCCTGACGAAGCCTTGACGGATCTCGCCAACCTGAGCTTGGTCTAGGGCAGTGAGGAGTTTGCCATCTTGGCTTGCTTGAACAAGGCTAGGTTTCTTCGATAGTGTAATTGACCGACGATCATCGTTTTTATCCAAGACGACGAGGTCACTGAGAATTTGCCCGACGCGGATACCTTTCATAGAAGATTGATTCTTGCTAGGCCGGTCAGTAAGTTGTCCAATTGAAAGAAGCGCTTTTAGAGAGTTATCGACAAGTTCAACATGGAGATCGTCTTCAGTTTTCTGTACGACCTTGGCAGATACAATATCTCCTATGTTGAGAGCCCTGAGCGCGTTCTGCTTCTCAATACCAAAGGCAGAAGGATCCTTGCAGGATACAAAGAGTTTCTGTGCTTCGATGTCGAAATTCAATATATGCACACTAACAACTTGTCCCGCCCGGAAATGTTCTCTAGCATCCTGGATGTAAGCCTCGCTCATCTCTGAGACAGGTAAGAATCCTCGTAAGGACCCATAGAACTGCACAACGGCCCCATTCTCAAACACCTTGATGATGGTAGCTGGGCTCTGTTCCCCTATAACAAGCTCGTCAAAAGACTTCAACGGCTTTGCTTCAGAATTCACAAGGGTCTTCTTCAGTGTAAGCTTTATTTGCCGCTTAAAAAGGTTCGTTGACAAAACGCGGGCTTTGACCTTCATGCCTTCGCGGAACTTCTTTTCGGGGTGTTGTAGACGAACGTCTGCTAAATGCATTTCTGGAACTAGGCCGTGAATTCCTTCCGCTAGTTTGACCAATAGACCGTTAACACCGTCCTGATTGATAATGATTTTCTCAATCTGGCCATTGACCAAACTGCCGACAGCAACATCCTCGATTCGGAGGAAAGGCTGTTCTAAGACGCTTGACTCAAACGAGAGATTGTATATGCCATCGATAGCATTATACGAAATAACTCGGCCACGATGGACAGTACCAATTTGGAAAGGCCCGGATGATTCGGAGAGCAGGTCGAGTTTCCCGTCTTTGAGACGGGAAATATGTACAAATCCGGGTACATGATCAACGCCAACTTCAACAAACACACCTATTTCAGGGTCTACCTTGAATATGGTACATTTCTCAACTGTCGAGGATGCAGGAAGCACATCGAGCGGAAGCTTGGCTGATTTTGTTCGCTGGGATGTCAGGGTCAGGACGTGGTCTAGTAGCGACACACCGAGTTTCGGTTCCTTGGCTGTTGGGAAGTCGCATATGACACGAGCCTTAATTTTCTTCCCGATGGTGTATTTGCCGTCTAGATCTAGCGCCTGGGGACCGGCACCAGAATGGATCACATCAGCTGTGACATCTAAGGAACCCATAACTTTGCCTACTAGTCCACGCCTAGAGATGTCCGACACCATGAGTTCAACGGCGGCTCCTGGCAAAAATGTCTGGATTGTTGTTGCCTCTGATGCGAAGTTCTGTATACTGCCTAGCTTTTTCTGAAGAGCTGACAGTTGGATGATTTTGCCATTGGCACCCTTCCCTGTCACAAGGCACAGCATAACAGCGCCGGGCTGCATGCGAGCTTCAGAAATATCACTGGAGACCTCTTTCCGAGGAAGAAAACCCCGCGTGTTTGCATCAGAAAGACCAAGATCCATGATGTAGCCATGATCTTCGGCGCTAGAGACCGACGCCATTACGACGGTGTTCTCGACAAGTTCTTGGCTCAACAGCCCGGTATTGGCATGATCTGGCCGCAACGACAGCTCAATGTGCCTCTTTGGCTTGGTTGTCGCCTTGGCATTCTCTTCTATTGTAGATACCACATAGGCGCGAAGATACTGGCCGACCTCGAATATGTCTTTCAGGTCGACACTACTGGTCTCGACGTTATCATCCTCGTCATCCTCGGCCTCGGCCTCGGCGGTTACTCTCTCACTCAGGATATCTGAGATGGAGGTGATAGACACACGACCGGAAAGGTTGTTTGGAAGAGCAAGTATGACTTGTAGCGGGCGAATCTCAGTGATCTGACCCAAGACAAGAGAGCCTTTAACCAATCGCTACTCTAGGTTAAAACCCGTTGCCTACTATTTTCGTACTGGATTGTGTTACTTACCTGGTAATTTAAACTCTTTATCCTAGCAACACTCTCGGCCGTACGGGCAGCATCGGATGATTTGACCTTAGACGACTTTGACTTCGTTCGTTTCAGAGATTTCTCT
Source organism: Nemania bipapillata (assembly GCA_029590615.1). Lineage (NCBI taxonomy): Eukaryota > Fungi > Ascomycota > Sordariomycetes > Xylariales > Xylariaceae > Nemania > Nemania bipapillata. Next base: position 15,975 of record JAPESX010000083.1, read on the forward strand.
GCTTTCTTAGTTCCCTGGCCCGACTCTTGTTCAAAGAGGACATCTTGTCTCGCCTGGATAGAGATTTGTCTATGCTCGAGAGGAGACAATACGCTTGCGCCACCACGAGGGAACAGCGGCTCCTCCTCCTTCAGTCGAGAAACGCCAACAGTGCTGGCTGGCTTCTGTTGCGACGGTTTGGTAGATTGAGATGAGTTCGTATGGGGCTTCTTCGACTGTGGTTTGTCGGATTTGGATCGTTTTGGAGATTTCGTTGTGGGTGCGCCTCCGGGGGCGTCTTTCCTCTTGAGAGAGCTCATTGTATCATATCGTGCGCCTCAATACAATTGTGACAATCTACGTGTATATACAATGATCTTAGAGAAATCCGCAGCAGGTTATCGTGGAACCAACCTGCTTCAATCAATTCCCCGAACTTTTTTTCCTTTACGCTTATCGATAAAGTACAGGATCTCTTACGGTATCCACCGATCCACCGATAGAGGGGCACTCTGTATGTGCTGCGCGTTAGTATAGGCGTGGCACTAGTAGAATAGGTAGCCACATAGGCTATATTCTGCAGGCTAGCAGGTCTAGGTACCAGCTCCTAGGCAGATAAACCAGCCCCATCTCGTCATCACTAAGACAACCCGCTAACAAGCGCCTTCCGAGGTCATTATGTACTACCTATGTCGCATCATTGATGACCAGGCACCTAGTTTATAGTTTATAGCTTACACTCGTACAAAGTGCACCCCATCCGTAAAGAACGATAGGACGGCTCATGGAGGGAGGGAGTACGAGCTCTTCGCCATGACCCCTCGAAAGCGTGCTCGACCGAATCCCCCCAACAAAAACGGCGTAGACTTATTACCTTGTACTCTGTCACCTGGTATGCCACTCACGAAGTCAGATCACTCAAACGCATCTACCGCCACACTCACCCACAACGATCAAAAGGTGCGCAGCAGAGATGGTAATCTATCGCGCTTTTTACTACTATTCTAACTCCATCCTCGCAGGTCCGAAAGACAAATAGCTGGTATGGCTCGTGGCCACGCGTTTCGAAGTCATCTGCATCGACCAAGGTAGCTCGTGAAAACATAATGGGCGACACTCGAAGATCAGGGGCCACAGCAGATTTCAGTCGTTTTGAGACAGGCAAGAAAGAATGCTCTACAGATCCGGACTCTCAGCCTCCCGCGACGCTGCGTACGACAACTGGCGCCAGTGCGCAGACGCACCAGGACGGGACGGGCTCTCCATCAGGACACCAAGAGATGGGAGTCGCAAGTGATGGCGCGGGGGATACAGTTATGAAGGACGGGCTAGTTCCCCCGAGCCAGGATTTAGACAAGCCTTATACCTCTATAGAAAATATTCCGCAGGCGCAGGCAAGCTCGACAGGCTGGCTGTCATGGCTAGGCAGATCAACAGCGCAAGAACAGAGCGACTCTAAAAGCAACGGTGCTGAAGCACGTCAAACTGCACCAGAGACCACCGAGCCGATACAGCCTGAAGATTCGCAAGTTCAGCCACCACCAGAAACCCATGAAGTGACCAAGCAACCAAGCTCGTGGTTTGGTCTCTGGTCTTCATCGGCGAACCCGACGACCCAACAAGTTGCAGATCATGGGCTAATAAACAAAGACACTGAAGTAGAGGAGCCTAAGACCAAGGAAAATGGAGACCTTGTAATGCAGGATGCCCCCACGCCACCGGTACCCGCACCTGTGACCACCCAACCATCTGCGGGTTCAACATGGGCCTTCTGGTCTAGAGACACAACGTCTAGAAAAATAGGCGAAGATATATCTTCTACCGAGCAGGGCGAGCTGGCTGTGATAGGCGATAGCTCGGAAATAAGCCCAAGAAGATCCAGCGTAGAGGTTAGCGAGGAGAGCAGTCATAGGAAAGAGTCGCCTGTTAAGCCTCCTCAAGAACAGCTACCGAAGGCCGTCCCGGTTAAGAAATCTAAAAGAGGTCGGCCCCAATCTATGGACATAGATGAGCTGTCTATAGCTGAGCAAAGTGCACCAAATTCAGATGTGGCTGTTAAGAACCCGCCATCAAAGCCAACCGCAACTCCAACCCAGAAGGCCCTCCCACCGAATTTACTTTTACCGTCGTTCAAGAGCACCTACCGTATGAAAGAGAACCCTTCAATAATTAAGCAGATTGCACGGTTGTTACTCAGGACACAACAACCTCCTGCAAACCATGTCTTTCTTTCTAAAGATACCCCTACGGTGAAAAAAGCTATCGCGATTGGGGTTCATGGGCTTTTTCCTGCGAGTTATTTGCGGCCCATGATAGGCCAACCTACAGGAACATCCATAAGATTCGTAAATCACTGTGCCGAAGCAATTCGTCGATGGGCTGAGAGCAATGGCTCAGGTGATTGCGAGATCGAGAAAGTGGCGCTTGAAGGAGAAGGTAAAATTGCAGATCGCGTTGATAATTTGTGGAAGCTGTTGCTAAACTGGACCCAACACATAAAAAACGCTGACCTGGTTGTCATGGCATGCCATTCTCAGGGCGTCCCTGTGGGTATAATGCTCCTGGCGAAATTGATTGACCTGGGAGTCATCACTAACTCTCGCATCGGAGTCTGTGCCATGGCTGGCGTTTCCCTTGGGCCATTTCCAGACTACAAGTCTGGAATGGGAATATTAATGGGGTCAGCGGCGGAGCTATGGCAGTTTGCAGACCCGGGAAGTGAAATTTCCAGGAGATACGAGCAAGCCCTGAAGACAGTCGTCCAGTACGGCGCTCGCATAACAGTAAGCTACCGAGCGTCACCCGAGCCCTTGACCCCCTTTATGATGCTCCTTTTCTAGAGAGAGTGAGTGCCACTAACATCTTGTAGTACGTGGGTAGCATTGATGATCAATTAGTGCCCTTACAATCGGCACTCTACGGCCCTGCGTATCATCCACACATCTATCGAGCGGTTTTTATCGATGGTCGAATTCATGCCCCAGATTTCATCGCCCATCTGGTAGGGTTTGCGCTCAAGCTCCGCAACTTGGGCATATCGGACCACGGACTGATTCGAGAATTGTCGGTACCACTCGCAGGCAGTCTATATTCTGGCGAGGGTCATTCGAGACTTTATGACGATAGCCAAGTGTATGAGTATGTTCAACCCTAGAGATCCGCTCTTTATGTCTTCCAGCGATGCTAATAGGTAGAAGTCTGGCCGTGTCGCATACTCTCGAAACTACAACTATAGCTAAGGTGCCTTGTGAGATTCAGAAGCACCAGGGGCTTAATAGCCCTAATCCATATGTTCTCCCCTGGATTATGCGAGGGCTCTTGGAGGAAGAATTTGTCAAGACCGAACTATCACGCGAAACGACAGAGTTGCTCAAGCAGTTCGATGATTGGGCACCTACCACGAAAGCACTGAAAGACGTAAAATACCGGCTAGAGGCTGTTAGGTCTAAACTCTAGCATCCTTGAGGTAGACTCATAGACAGTATGATAATGAGACGGTTAGCGACGGGCTAGGCAGTCGCAAACTTCTAGGTAGAGACTTAGATGGTCACCTGTATATTTGAATCGGAGTTTGGTGTATGACGACTTTTTAGGTGTTATCGGGACAAACTTAAACATTGATTTCATAGCTGAATAGCTATAGTTAGTATATAATGAATATAATTACCTCTCAAGGTCATGAACACCTAGACTACCTACCTATTTCCCAAACTCGGGCTTCTCAAAAAGATGGTACGCACATATACCTACATATATATATACCAGGGCCAATAACACCTTACGTATACTTGATTAGGTACTTACTTACCTAGTAGGCAATACCTATAGGTAGCTGGTCAAAATTTAATGTTTAGGTAGCTATAGTGGGGAAAGGTCAACGTGTTAAGGTTTGTGAATAGTTCATCGATAACTTAAAAGCTATATTCAGCACATTCAGCACATTCAGCACATTTCCTGGAAGCAATCAAGCCAGGTCCCAGGGGCTAGGACGGCTAATGAAGCGGGTCTTATCAACCGACAATCAAGAGCACAGACAGCAGCAGCTTTAAGCTTGGGGTGCTTAATTTTAGTACTTGCCTACCGGTAAGTCTGCATAGCACTCCCGAGATGCTTCATGTCAAGTACCTATCTACATACCTAGGAGCTAAGCACGTTCAAATCTATATCCTGGTCCGTCTGTAGCGTCTTTTGGTAGTTGTTCAGAAACCTTGACATCTATTGTTCTTTTACGATACAAGCATACAAGCACTGTTACTATATCGCCTCTAAGTTGTGCTAGCACCTTTTGTGGCTTGAGCGGCTCCCTTTGTTCATTACGTAAAAGCCCTTTCATTCGGTATACCTACCTATGTACTCTACTTATACGTAGGTACCTAGCTACTTCATCTTAGTTGCATACCTCCATACGTCCCCCAATCCAATGCTACAATCATCCAGATCAACCCTGATGATATATATGTGTAGCATGTCTACCACCTACTTGACACACGGTTCAATAGTATCATACTAATGTGGTGCTTCCCACAAGTTTTCCCATAAGTCGAACTTCGAGCCTCTAAAAAGATCATTCGCTCAGACACGGACACGGACACGGACACTGATACGACACAAGACGAGGCAACGACTAGATAAAGTCTTAAGCAACAAACAAGCAAGCAAGCAATTAAAGCGACGTTCCCCGTTACAAGCTACTGTACGCAGCTCTTAACAACGGCGTGGTTTGCTGGATGGTTGGCGAGATGGATCCTTGCGAGGCCCTTGAAAGCTGAGTGACGCTAGAATTGCTAGCACTCAACGCGACCATGTAAGCTACCTTGGCAGGCTGTGTGCAATCGCCTCAGTTATACCTCGATTCTATTCGACCGTAGGCCGTACTGATACATAGACGGCTCTAGCAAGCGAAGAAGAGCAATAAGCGCCTTGATCGGGGTGTGGCCGCTATGGCGCTCCTCGACCCGACGTTCGTCTTCGGCATCATCGTCCTCCTATACCTGTCCTCGTTCGTCTTGTTCGCCGTTCTCCGCATAATCACGGGCATATCGATACAGCGAGTCGGCTACTTCTCTCTACGACGTCTAGCTTACACTCCAAGAGATGGCGTCAAGCTCGAGATCCGCGGTCTTGGGCTGCACCTCCATCGTCCGACCTTCTCACAGCCAACCTGGCTCAGTATCGTTGTCAGCGAGCTTGTTGTCACGCTCGACATCAGGGAGTTAGAAGGCCAGAAATCGAGCCCGTCTGTAACGAACGAGAACGAGGACGAGAGCGAGGGCGGAAATAAAAGTAAAAACGAGAAAGAGACTAGCAGCAGCAGCAGTCAGAGTACGCGCAGCCGCCACTCCAGCGCCGTGCCCGAGGTTTCGCTTCCGAGACGAGCCACTTTTGATACACCTCGCAGCGCGACCTGGAAACAGTTGACCAAACTCAAAGAACGTGTGAAGAAGCTACATCGTAACGTTCGCTGGATTCGAATGGTCGACGTCGTGGCTACTGACTCTACTATTCACGTCGTAGACGTAGGTAAAGTACAATGCGGGAGCTTCACCATTGCCTTGGATACAAGGCGTCGTCTTGTCGACCGCGCGCGCTTCTTTTTCCAGTCCAGGGCCGAGAAGCGACTTCAGAAGCAACCGGCGGAATGGATCATGACCTTGAAGAGCATTCTTTTTACAGCTAAGGGTGGTGAGGCTATTGAGGTTCTTGATAGTGCTACTTTGAACGTGCATGGCTTCCTGTACGACAACATGGACGGGCTCCGAGATGCTACCATCGCCCTCAAGCTGGGCCGGGTGCATGTACCCTACGACGATGTTCAAGTTTGCGCTGATAGATCCAAAAGGCTACGAAGTCGGCATGCGAGCTTTCGCAAGCAGCCCGACATGTTTAATATCTCCATGGATATGGACAATGTCATTCGGGAGGTGGATGACCCCAGCAGTACAGATTCAGACTTGATGCAGACTGTCTCTGATTCTAAGGAATTCGTGAGCTCCATTCTCCGCGGCATTAAAGAGGTTCAATTTGCGGTGAGCTTTGTCTCCCTGACGAAGAAAGTACACAGCGTACGATCGACTAGCTCGCCTCTACTGCTCAATGCGTCAATGAAGGAGGTTGGCATTGACTTGCACCGATTAGATCCTAAGTCCCCAGCACATCGTATGTATTTCCCATCTAATGCTATAGCGCATGAGGCTCTTGCCGCAGCACTCTCTATATCTGTCGGCCTCGATGATGGCCATGGTAAACCAGAAAGAATAGCATATGTACCGATGGCTACCACGACAGTNAAAAACGACATTGCCGTCGAAGACTGTCGAGCTATCGGAAGTTAGGAGCGCCGAGGAAAGGAACGCCAACATTCTCTTCGCCAACTCTGTCGTCACGTCACCATGCGTCGATTTGGATCCTAAACGTCTCCCTGTACTCCTCGCACTCCTTCAGCCCAGGCCAAAGCCTCCCAAGCCGCGCTCTCAACAAAGACACAGGCTTATTTCTCGGCTACTCCCCAAAGCTAATATCAAGTTCTCGATGCATGAGCCGGTTGTTAGGATTGCACTTCCCCCGGTGCAGAAGACAGATGATCCCGATGACTTCGATCTGATAATCTCATCCATTTCATCCATTTCTCTTGATCTTGAGTCGTTTCACTCTGCTGTAGAGGACGTGCATTACTCACTAGCCTCGTCGATGCGCATGCAGACTCACCATTTATACTACCGAACGACGCAAGGTAACCGCTTTGATCTCATCGACACCGATTCCTTTGACCTGAAGGTACAGTTATCAGCAGCACCTGATGTTCATGTGGTTGCAAATGGTCACCTCCAAACATTTGCCATTCGAATGACGCGTCCAGAGATTACAAAGGGTATACGCCAGATTATTCGTCAGCTTAAACTGAGGGTTGAACCCGATAAAAGGGCCGCCTCGAAAACGCCGCGGCCACGGAATATCTTGCGAGCTCTTCCACAATGGTTGCTACATTTTTCTGTCCAGGTCGATGATTTTAGTGCCGAAATTACTGGAGTGGATAATGATTTCCCCGGAACCACGCGTGGTGTAGTCCTCCAAGTAGACACATGGTCAGCCGAGTACCGAGCCCAGAGGATGGATCATGTGCGACAGCGGCCTCTGTCTAGAAGACGGGCAGCAAGCCGGTCATTAGTCCCAGACCCAGAGATATTAAACTCTGTGTCGACACCGTCATCTCCTCGCAGAAAGCTACAGCACGAAGGAGACGGCAGAAGAATCGCAATTCATATTAGGGGCTTGGAGGCCTTCGTTATGGAGGCGCCTGAGAAGTGGGAGGTTGAGCCATTTGTTCACATGCCTCGTTTTGAAGTCGCATTTTCAACTCATAGTGATGCACACAGTCAAATTCTCCATGTTCACTCTCACCTTCGCACTCTCCTTATCCAATACTCGCTCTTCCGCCACTATTCCGTCGGCGTTGCGATTATGGTTCTACGCAGGGCATTCGCGAAAGACGCTCAACATTCAACACCCTCAAGCCCACAGTCTACTCAGAGCCCTATCACACTATTATCTCCCGAATCACCGTGGTCAAGCAGTGCGGATGCATTTCCAAAATTGTCGAAAGAGTTGGTGACAGTTGACTGCAAGGCTGCCTTGATCCAGGTTAAAGCAGAGATGCCGGCAGACCCTCCACTCATGTTGCAGATATATGGTATGGAGACTGGGAGGCAACGATTAGCTCCTCCATACTTCACCGCAAAGTTGATTCGCCTATATGCCGGCGCTCCGAGGATGCCAGGTGTTTGGGCTCGGATTGCAAGCATAAAGGCATTTCGCCTAGACTATCGCGAATCGCGGCGGAAATCATCTAATAGTGGTTTTCAAGATGACAAGATGGTCGATATAGTGACAGAGGCTATCAGACTCGCTGTTCCTCACGAACTAATTATAAATAAAATATCGGATAACTTTATCAATGTCTTCAAAGCTAGCCAGCAGCTCCATCATCGCTTCAACACTGGAACTAATGAGTATATTCTCGACAAATCACCAGAAAAACCAAAGACTATGCCTAAGTTATCCATAAGGACCCGCAACTTGATGTTTGAACTGGAGGACGGCGCGTTTGAATGGAAGCTTGGCATGATATATAGAGCAGGTCGTGTGGAACAACAGCAACGAATTGCCCGTGAGGATGCTTTTCGTGTCAAGGTAAAAAAAATCCATGACGAGATGAAGAGAGGTTCAAACCGTTTCCGCAACCGGTCGGCAATGGCAAGAGGCCGAGGCACTAGTCCATGGGGACGCAGCAAGAGCGAGGATCGGCTCACGCAACATACTCGGGACGAACGATCTCGAAGTGAGACCCCGCGGAGCCGAAACCCTCGCTATGACCCGGAAAGCATTCGTGATATGACTGGTAATGCTCACATTTCGATTCAAGATGCGAGAAAGAAATTAGATGAACACAACGCACAAAGCTGGAAAAGGCGCATAGATAGTCATATTCTCAAAGCACGTCAAGGAATTCAGGAACTTCGCAGCTTGTTTTGGGGAAGCGATCATGTTCCTGATGATTTAGAAGATACGGAGAGGATCCTTGAGGTACCACAGAGGCCGGCGCTCATGGCCACAGCCATCTACGAACTCCATATTTTGATAGATAAGCCATCATTCCCATTGCAGAAACTCCCAGATTTTCTCCACCAGGTCGGTAAAGGGATGCCAAAAGATATGCAATACTCCCTCCTCATCCCCATGAATATCCAAATTACCATGGGCGAGGCGAAGGTAACCCTCCGAGACTACCCACTTCCCTTGCTCCATGTTCCAGCATTACGGCCTGGTCAGTCATCTAAGCTACCAGCACTATCCCTCAAAACGGACTTTGTCATAGCTGAGGAATTTCGTGGACATGAAGCTTCTCGAAGAATAAGGGTTCAGATCACACCTCCTAGCAACCTAGAGCCTGGGATGCCGAATGGTAGCTTTGCTATCGACGTTCGACGCACTATCGGACCTGTCAAGTCATACTCAGACATGCAGGTAGACCTAAATACAGCTAACCCTACCCGGATTACCTGGGGTCCTTCATATCAACCAGCAATTCAAGACATGATGATGGTTATTGAATCTTTCACGAAACCCCAACTAGATCCGTCAGAGCGAGTTGGGTTCTGGGACAAGATCAGGCTGAATTTTCACTCCCGAGTTCGAGTCGCTTGGCGAGAAGACGGAGACGTGCATCTTGCTCTGAAAGGTTCCAGGGATCCATACGCCATCGTTGGTAACGGTGCTGGGTTCTTGATGTGCTGGCGGAACAATGTGAAGTGGAACGTCCACACAGAAGATGACCCAAAAAGATTCATGACAGTTGATAGTGGCGAGTATGTCCTAGCGGTACCCGATTTTAGTCACTATGCTCGAGAAGAGGCTCGGGCTATGCATGAGAACGAGGTGATAACAGACGACCCCGGTCACAAGACCGGCGTAGCCTTTAAAAAGGTCATCATGAAACTATCTGGCAATGTTCAGTGGATGGCTGGGCTCGTCTTTGAACGGGCGATTGTCAACGGAGAGCGAGACTTCAGTTTCAAGCCCCACTACGATGTAATTTTGAAAGCACCCAACTATGCTAAGTCGCATAGCAAGACGGGTCCTTATGATGCGTTCCGTGGCTTCAGAAGCCAGCATATTCATCTTTCAATTGCTGTCAGAGCACCAATTGACCGTGATTGGGCATCCTCCGAACTACAAGCACCGACTAGAAGCTACAATACTGTTCACTTAACTCCGAGGTTCTTTACTCATTTCTTCGCATGGTGGTCTCTTTTTAGCGGACCTATGTCACTTCCCATTCGTCAGGGGTCTCTATGGCCTGGGAGGGAAAAGAACAGCAAAAAGTTCGGAAGGCACTTAGGCACAATTAAATATAATCTCCTCCTTGCCCCCCTATTTCTCAGCCACATATATAAGCACAAAGACGCCGAAAGCTATCTCGAAAATGATGTATCGGCGACTGGCATCAAAGTTCGGTTTGATAGTTTTATGCTGGATATCCACCAACGCCGTGAGGAGTTCAACACGCGAGATGTCGGTATCAAATCTGCTAAATCGAACAGCCGAACAACTGGAATGAAAATCCACGCTGCTCAACTCGATCTTTTATCGGCAGATGTGCGTGCTGTCTCTGCTAGCATCAGGGGTACCACAACTGAAGCAGTGAAGAAGAATTCCCTCTCGACCTTGCTTGCCCAACAAGGACTAGCCGACGGTGCTGATCTTTCGCACTTCACGATTCCGGATCGTGATTTCAGTTGGATCGACATGGACGACTTCGTCGAACTAGATTGGATACTCCCATCAGAACCAAACCCAGATACCAAGATACTACCGCTCGCCTATTCTCCACGTGTAACCTACTTTCGCCAAACAGACATTGCGGGCACAATTGATGGAGACCCAGATCGCACGAGCCCTTTTGGAAACGAACCTACGCATTTCTGTATCATGAGCCACGACGATGATCCTAGACGAGTACAATCTCAACTTATTCAGTCCCGACTCGATCAGTTGGATAGTCAAATTATGAATAATATAAGCAATGTTACCGATGCTGAATTGCGAATGGACAAAAATCCCGATGCCCGGGCCGAATACGAGAGCTTGAATAAGCATACCAGCGTTCTTCGAGATAAACGCTCATTTATGGAGTCCATGTTGCATCAAATGGCCTACAAGATTATAACCAGCGACCAACAGAACATACCCGTAGACGATGAGAATCCGGATCAGCGCTCAGAAAACTCTGTCGACACTGGGAGAGATGAAATAAAGGTGCCATCGGGAGCAGAGTTCGCAAGTGATTTCAAAAACAGATTTGTCGTTCACAACATGCAACTCAAATGGAATAACCTACTGCGAAACATTATTCTCCGATATAGCCATCAAGTCAGCCAACGACGCGGGTTTGTTTACTATTTATCCCGACCAGCTGTAAAATTCATCCTCGATATTGTAGAAGAACAAGCGAAAGCAAAACAGAATAACAAGGCGAAAGCTCCATCCCCCGCCTCTAACGCCTCGCGGGCTACCAGGCATGATAGCCAAGATCATGAGACCAATGATGATATAGAATACCGAATTAAGCAGATACTCAAAGATGGCCGGAAATATGTCAATGCCGAAAAGTCTAGCGCATCCGAAGGCACCATAAACACAAATATGGAAGACATCATAAGTGGGATTGCCGAGGAGTTCGCCCCTCAAAATAGCTTTCACGTTCGGCTCATCGCGCCTCAAATCCAACTCCAAAGTGATAAAAACAAGAAGCACGTTATTTTGGTAACGGCTAAGGGTATGGAGCTCAAGGTTGTAGAGGTCATGGAGAAGGCTCGGCTCTCTGATCCCGTTAGTGGGCTAGTACAGCGGAGGTTCTTACTTCGTATGGATAGTGCGCAGTTCTTTGTCACTCATCAGAAATGGTTCTTGGATCAGATCCTCTCGAAATATTCCGGAAATAAGTATGGGACGCCGTCTGGTTCTTCTTGGCCACCATGGGTCCCTATGGAAGTGATGTTTGATTTCAATTCGGATCCTTTCGGCTTCAAACGAATTGTACAGAAAACCTCTGCCATGCTGAGATACGACAAGTTCAACACGCTTCGACTAAAGTACAACGACGACGTCAACAATGTGGAAGAGGATACTCCGCCGATTGATTGCACCGAAAGCAGGATGGATAATCTTTGGGTAGAGTTTCCTCAGGCTCGAGCACTATGCAACTCCTCCCAGTACTACGCTATGTACGTCATCGTGCTTGACTTGCTTTTATATAGCGAGCCTTTGGAGAAGACTAGAAATGAGCGACTGGAGAAAATCATGCTGGCGTCAGACTTCAGCGACCTCCGTGGGATTCCTGAGATGGTCACTCAGTTACAGGAACGCATTCGGAATCTTGAAGAGATCAAAAGCCGCTTCCAGATTCACTCCAAACACTTGGATAAAAAGGGGTGGGAGGATCGACTGTTACTAGAACGGGATCTAGCGGCTAATGAGGACGAGTTATTCTTCGTCATGAAAGCCATAACATCATTACAGAGGAAGTATGATGGTTCCCTGCAAAGCAATGCTCTCTTGAAATGGACTATTACTGCTAGAGAGATTGTCTGGCATCTCATTCAAGATAATCACGAACCGCTAGTCGAACTTCAGTTGAAAGACGTTGAATATGACCGAACAGATAATTCAGACGGCTCGCACATCAACCTGATGCAGGTCGGCAGGATCATTGGCCTAAACCTCATGCCCAATGCCATTTATCCTGAAATGATTGGTCCCTACGTCGAAGATGAGAAAGGCCGTCTAACTGATATGAAAGATACACAGATGATTCGTGTGTACTTTCATATGTTGGAGGCCATCGCTGGTATTCCTGTGATGGACCACTTCGAGGTGAACTTGTTCCCGATGAAGATACAATTGGAACGTGAAGTCGGGAAGAAGTTATTCCAATATATTTTCCCTGAAATGGAAGACACCGATGCCACCAATAGCAGCAATACATTAGAAATGCCATCTATTACTAGGACAAGTGACTCTAGGACGGCAGTAGACAGTTTGCTGGATGATTCAATGTCAGCCGCCTCTGATAAAGAATCACCCTTTAATACACGAGCTGGCTCATTGGAACTTCGCCTTCGTCCTACACTGACGCTGGACTCACATACGCCTCAGGATGACGGAAATCCCACAGTTAAGGCTGTCAGCATACACTCTGGGGAGGGAACGCACATGTTCCGACTGTTCGGCGGCAAATCGGCGACTAAAAAGCCGTCTTACGAGTCTCTCAAGGCAAGTAGCATACCAAAGCCTGGTATTGTGCGAACTTCTACAGCAGCCTCTTTCACCAGTGAGAGCAAAAAGGGAGCACGCTTTGCACTCGCTCGGAAAACAGGGAACTCGGAGGTTGAACCGTCAGATGATCTATCCAAGATGATAACGCGGGCCTCAAGTTACATGACCTTCGCCTACATTAAAATGCCTTCGGTCGTTCTCTGTCTTAGTTATAAGGGGAAGGGTGAACGTAATCTGGAGGACGTACACGACTTCGTCTTCAGGCTGCCTGCCATTGAGTATCGCAACAAGACATGGTCCAACCTCGACCTAGCGATGAACCTAAAAAACCATGTTATTAGGGCCCTGATTTCACACACTGGCGCCATCATCAGCAACAAGTTCAGTAAGCACCGGCCAACCACGGCCCAGCAGAGCAAGCACCGTGAGCTAGCTACCAGCAGTGTCCTGCTTGCTACCCCGTCCCTGTCTACCACTGCAGACAATAGTGACGATTCATCAAGCCTAGCTGCTACGAGTCCCGTTGACTATTCTCGCTCTCCACCGAGGAGTCTTCGAGACTACCAATCAAGTAACTCGGTTCTCCAACGATCAAATAGTAGAAGCTCTTCTGCTGCTTCTTCATTAAACTCATACAACCGGAGCGCAAGTGACTCTCTCAATGGAAGTAACATGCTGAGCTCCCTCGGGATGATGCCAGGAAATCGAGCAATGACTGGTCTTGGGATTGATATAGGACGGCCGAAGTCAAGCAGTAGTAGCCAATTCTTAGAGCCCGTGCGGCCAAGTACTAGTGGAAGCATGATAAGTAACAATCAGGGCAGACGAAAATCCGCGGGCAGTGGGTTTCTTAAAGGAAAATTAAATGCTTTGACCAACCGTCGCAAGGATCGGGAGGGGGCCGATTCAAAAGACCAAAATCTAAGAGGCGAATAGGCTCAACGCCGTTCGTTTCATCACGCTAGCCAAGAGCGAGCGCTTCAGGGTTTGATTCGGCATTACATGGCAAGCACTATTGAGCTTAGTTGCTTCTATACTCTACACGAGCTAGAGATATTCATAGGTTTGCTTTGCTTTAGGGTAACGGTCAAATATGCATAATAGGGGAGTAGGCTGGGGTCGCCAAGGTGGTCACAATCGTTGGTTTTTCTTGCATTATGCTTCCCCTCCACGTCCGGTAGCAGTACGCGTTCACCAACTCATACTGCTTGTTTTATTCCAACTTCTTGTATTTTTTTTCTTTTCATTTCAATATTAAGAGCAGCACGCAGCACCCATAGAGTCCAAAGATGGAAGCCATTTAGAGGCAAAGCTATCAATGATACCCCCCTCGTATACTATTCTCGTCAATAATTGGGCGAAACCCGACAACCTGGGGGCGATAATGAATAGGGAGAAGGCATGTATTATACACAAGAGCCCGGGCTTGTTTTCGGCTCAAAGAGATCACGTATAGGTTCAGGGGCACCTGCCGTTAGGCTAGTATTGAATATATAAAGCGATCGAGACTCTTCACCATTCCTGTAGAGCGCAGTGATGTTAGAGTCAACTGTTGTATCTCTTGAAACAGTCAAAGAGGGTTTCAAGTCAAGCTGGTCGGTAGTGACGTTAAATTGTAGGATAAATTCATCTTGTGAAATGATCAATTCGTGACGTTCCTAACCCCTGCACAGTGGAATTCAATATATAGTAATTGATTGTTGTCGTTGATAAGACGTTTTGTTGAGCGAGATATGTATGATGCTAGTCCTACGTTCTAAGAGTGGCATACTTTCCACTCCTCATTATTTGTCAAATGCTATTTATCATTAGGTCTCTAACTTCAGTTCTCGGTATAACATGTCATCCAAAACTCTCAGAGCTAGAGACTATAGAATCTCAGGGACCAATTAGACATACTTAGCCAACCCTATTGATCGTGTGTCCTCCCCAAGCATCTCTAGCTTGTGGCAGTAGCCCGAAAGGCCAAGCAGATGTAAGTCTCCGACCAAACAATCCCGTATAAATGGCCCCAAGGCCTACTGTTCTGTGCCAAAATTCAAATTAATTGGATGCCAATATATGCCATGACAGACCCTGCCTACGCGTGATTTTTCATGGCTGAGCCCGACCCA
>JAPESX010000830.1:0-13737 GCA_029590615.1 Nemania bipapillata
CTACCGAACTAGCCACCGCCACACGGGCCATGGCTGCACGACTCTCAGCCACGCGAAGCCACTTGCGAGAGCCACAATTTCGAGGGCTTCCGACTTCGGAGGTAGATAAGTGCCCCTATTCAGGTACTTTCCTAAGGGGTCACGAAATGTTTAGAACACTCATAAAGGGAGGCTACTCCTAAGAGGTGTATGTAGGGAATAAATACCTAGATCAAGATCTTCGTACCCAAGGCAACAACAAGAAGAAGCAAACCTATGCCTCGAATCATTAGCTAAATAAGCCTCTTATCCCAGACTCCCAGATCAGCTCTTACAGCAACAGCCTAGGGTCAGCAATATCCTAAATTTAGATAGTAGGGCTTCCATATGGATCTATATGGCCCCTGCCTCCGAGTATAAAAAGGCCTGTACGCTGGTAATCACTAACATTTCATGCAAAACCCCATGCGCATATAATAAGAAGAAGAAGAGGACGTAAAGATACAATCTGAGTCGGCTAGGTGAGTGGTATGCTACTAGATTCAACGGCTTCACTGAGAAAAGCCGATGGAGCCTCCCTTGCAGGGAACGAAGTCTCAAATGCGCTCATCAGCGTTATCAAAGTAACCTCACTTCTAGCAATCGCCATCAAACCAACAGGTCTACCATTGAAAGGAATGCAGCCAAGTGGTAGAGAGCACAGAGGGAATCCTGTGGGAGATCAGAACTTGTCCAAGGCCTGAATAGGGACGAATTTGAAGCACCTGTTGCTGCCGAGAACTTGCTCAACCAACTATCCGCTGGGCCAATAATGACATTGATCCCGTACGAATCAAATACATCGATAAGGCTTTGCCCGATCTTGACTATATGTGCCATGAGCCTTGCGCGATGATCTGGATCTTGATTTGATGCAACTGATCGTTCGAGGAGTGTTTGATTTGGAAACTCTAGTACGTTTCAGCACGGATGACTAAGGTCATTAGAACAGTACCAACCTGGAGGCAGCACTTCATTCGCATGATCCCGATTCCACTGTGCAAGTTCCTTTGCTGATGAGATTCGGGCACCTTGGGTGCCTTGCATATACTCATCGAAGTCGGACTTGAAATCGATCACTGGAGACCTGTCAGGCACATAAAACTTGATGTCCTGCTTTCAAACGTGGGCAGATACCCATTAGTTCAACAAGGGAATTTGCTCCTTCATATTCAAAGTCACTATCAGATCTTAGATTGACATCGTAGTGATACTCAGCAGCAAGAAATTTGAGACGATCGTATCCTCGGAGCGTGGCAACTTTCTGCACATATATTAGTCAAGCACCACATAATACCGATGTCAACATCTCACTTACTATCTGTTCAGTAGCTTCTGGAATTCTCGTCTGCATTTCCTCCTCGTACCGGAATCTCTCAGGATCTAGTGTACCAATTCGCAAATCGCCCCAGCCATTTTCCCCTTTTATCGCATTAGCGTAAACCCCTGAGGGCACATCTAATTTCGCATCATCTACAAGTACTGTAAGGAGATCGGCAGTGTCTCTGACTGTGGCACATATGGGACCAGGAATGTCTAGGTACCGGCTCACGGGCACAATACCCTTGTTCGAGATTGTACCTAAGGAACACTTGACGGTGTAAAGTGACTGTCGCGTCGCTGGTGAAATTAAGGAACCTTCCGTTTCGGTGCCGATTGCCATCGGCGCAAAGCCCGCAGCAACTGCGATGGAACTACCGGATGAAGACCCCCCTGTGCTCTGTTTTAATATTCTTGTTAGCTACTGTATTATTAGGCACCTATCAGGATATCGGGGTGAAAGTACACTATGGCCAACTATCCCATGAGAGTTGATGACTCCGCCGGCGATATAGGGGTTTTGTGATTGACCATGCAGGGCAGACCATCCGCAATTGATGCCAATACCCCTAAAAAGATCAATAGCTGATCAGCGAAGAATAGTATGAAGATCATTATACTTGAACCACATCAACTCCTGCTATAGTGTCAGCATTGACCGTCGCTCAATGAATGTAGTCCTCACCGAGAGCGTAGTCTTTCCCAAAAGAATAGCGCCAGCTGCTATAAGCTACTACGTCTTAGCCCAATGCCCACACCAGCTGCTAGAATGGTACGGACCCTATCTACAATCGGGGCATTGTCAATGACGGTTGAGCCAACAAGAGCAAGGTTGCCAGCTGTAGTGTCCATCTGCATGGCTGGGTTTGTTCCTATATTGTCCTAAACTCGTGAGGCATTATAATGTAAGTTTGAATAACAAGTTCCTCACCTTTAGTAGTACCGGAATTCCATGAAGAGGACCAAGAACATCCCCGTTTGCTCTCATACTGTCAAGTATCTCTGCCCGAGCAATTGCACCTGGTGCGAGCTGATAAATTGCTTTCAGATACCCATTATAGGTGAGGATTTGGCGATAGTATTCGTTGAGTATCTGGACGCTGGTCAGTTCACCGGAAGTTAATAATTCCTGCAATCTAGAGCCAGAGGTGGTTAATGGATCAAAGACGGATTTTCCATCAGTGATAGATGGAATCCATCCAGTGAGGTGAGCTTTCTTGAATGCTCCATGACCATGGCTATAGCATAGAGACATCATCAGAAACGGTAGAATATATTCTCTAACGTAGCAACTTTGCAGTTTACAAGAAGCATAATAGCATACAGCAATATCAGTAACTTGCAAAGCCACCTACCAGAATAGCCATCTGTGCAAGACGCTCCCTGACTTCCTAAGACCCTCATATATGTATCGTTAGTTGCACGGGTATAAGCGACTCGTCACTTTCTAATTTCTCAAAGCGGGGTGTGAAACAATATAGTAATGGTCTCGACCAGAACAGTTGCGTCATTAAAACCATCTACGTCCTACCCCACCAAACTAGCTGCAGCCTATTTTCTCCCTTGAGAGAGCATTTCTCTAGTACAATATGAGATACCATGACGAAGTACTAGTTAAAATTTAAGGAGACAGTTGAATATTCATTAAAGTTGATGTGCCGGCCTTACACACCACATTTTGGTGGCCTAGCCACGGTCACGGTAGCACTTCCAAAGATTTCTTTGGAGGCTTCATATTTTGTATGTAAAATCAATTGTATAAGCGCGATGGTTTCTAAGAAACAGATTACCTACCCCGTGTGTGCCGTGCCCTCCTTCGAAAAGCCATTCCAGTCTAATTCTTATACAGGGAAAATAAAAATTCAACGCGCTATACCCAAATCATACTAATCCCTCGTTTTCTCACTACTTCAGATCATATCATAAACCAAACATAATCCCAGATACATCGACATGATGCACAATACCATTATGCCAATCGGAGCAACACCTACCAGTATACACTAGCAGGCTACTGTTATCGTTCTAGCCGCGAACAATAATCCCTCTCGATCTTCTCTGGTCATACAAAACATGTGGCTGTTTTTTCCATCTTTAAAAAATGGGGTTCAAAAATAGCCAACACTAGCTACGATATTTAACACGTTCATCTGTACATGAAGTAATACGTGTAAATTTATAACTTGAGTATCTAGTTTCAAGTACCCTAATATAGCATAACCAATTCCTAAGGTTATAATTCTTGATATATTTAAATGATCACAAATTTAAATATTAATTCTCATGAGGTAAAATCCGAGGTTTGTTGGCCCTATTTGCAGACTTGCAGGTGGCTGCAGGGCCTCGTGGTCCTCTTCTTCCAATAACCGTCATACAGCTGAATCAAGTCCTTCATATTGAGCGCATACACACCTCCTTGCAGGTATAGCTGCATTGAGAGAAAGCAGCAAGGGAGATAGATCGCAGTGAGGGAGGCTGGCGAAGGCCCGGAGTAGTTCATATGCCCGTATAATCCTCATATATACTAATAACCGCCAATGAAATCCCTACCGCACGCTGCTAAAGCCCACCAGCTTGCCCCGAGCCAAAGGAATATTTGCTTTCGACTCGCAACACTTGTTCCTCTCCAGCCTCGGTCTTCGGCTGCACACACGCATAAGCCCCCCAAGGCTGTCTAGCGCGAGATGGGTCAGGGTAGCCACGCTCGTGTGCGCAGAGACTCGGGGTCACTTTGTTATCCTATTCGCTCTCCATACCGCACTGGCTCTGCCCAATACGGCTTTGCTGCTCTTATACCAATGTCATTCTCCGTGTTTTCAGGATTACTAACTAGGCATGGTTTTCTGCCTAGATGCTCAACAAGTTTTGGGTAAATAAGTGACTATCTGATTGCGATGAGATAAGGTGAAAGATGCCCAATAACAAGAGTAAGGTAGAAAATGACCTGTAAGGTGAGAAACGGCCCTTAGCTATCTGCACATTAAGAAAATGAGATGACCTACTCGAGCCCGCCAACGCCGTATCTCACTTCGTCCTTCTTCCTCCTCTGATCTCGATCGATGGCAGCTTTCCCTCGCTCTTTCCCCATGCTAGAATCAGAATCTCACGCCCAACCCCAACTCGTTTCTTATTGTACTACCACACTCGCCTAACCCATTTGTTTAACGTCCTGCAAGGGAGAAAATATCGTATAGTCCGCCTCCCTCTCTAGTCACCACCTTCATTATAATCACACTGTAGATAAGAGGCAGTTATCTTTATTAAGAGTAATCAGTGAGAACGAAAGACGATTTCTCTCCATTCTGATTACGGTTCAGCAGCGGAACGTACTTTCTGGGTAGTCCCGAAACTATGCCCCTAATTCCAGCATTCAAGGTCTGATATGAAAGTAAGTCGAGCTGTCTAGGTATGTACAACGATAGTATTGACTACGGTGTCACTAACTCGTACTCAGAATATTACATCGAGCTACCGAACATGGAGTTAGCTACTGTAGCATAACCATGGGAGGTCTTCATGACACTAAACCCCAGCGACACGAAGGGACAAGATGTGATTACTGAGACTGCTCGCGTGGTGTTCTAAGCCGACGATACTTCTCTTGGCGGTTAAACAAGTACGGGCTAGGGGTGACGCTACAATACCATTATCAAGAAATTGAATATTTGCGATGCACCGATTTCTCAGGGGGCCATAGTCACGCACCATGGTACAAACCTACGCAAACCGCCTTGGGGATTACATTTACGCCCATGATATGACAAGTCCACCTTACGACTGATAAAATAATCCTGTGATTGACGGCCTATGAGGATATTCCCCCACTACCCCCGTTGATCTACCTTTATTAAATCAATCTCAATTGTATCAAGATTGTTGCCTGTATGAGACGCTATGACAAACTTCCGTTACAGAGACGGGTTCCAGAGATTCCTTGGCTCAAGTTCGACCAAGAGCGGANTTGACTAACAGGATGCCCACCCCTAGATTATTACCTATATGGTACACTGTGTAAGTACCAGCCAATGCCAGCATTTAGTACTTCGCATGATGAGCTAGCTTTGATTCGACAAATTATGATCTATCATGACTTTCGCCCACCCCTCTTCCTTCCAGGGGCCGCGACCGCCTATATATGTAGACTGGGCCAACCGAGTACGATAGAACTTAGACGAAATCTAAGAATTTTCGACAAGAATAAATCATTACTAGGAGAACATACCGATCTAAAGAACCCAACGGCATCATTCAGGTAAATCGTTCACCGTATCACGTCCTCTTTAGTATACATAGTTTAGAGGCCTCTTGAGGCTCGATGCCTTGGACAGAAGACCACTTCATTCATTGGCTCCATATGTCGGAGGGCGGCACTACCTTCTTGCCACTGTTCGAAAGCTAATCCACCGAAGCCAGAATCTCAATCATGAATACGCCGGGAGTGATTACTCCTGTTTCCGTGGCAGGTCCTGCTAATCCGTAGTAAGTAGATTTGACAGACTATATTATTACCCCATACCTAATGAGTGTCATAGTATTGAATACTGTAATTTGAAATGGGCTGAGGCTATGCGGGTTTGTGACGCGAACTTGACTCTTGAGTGATGCTGAACGCAACTATATGAGAAACATCCGGACATACGAGGATTTCAAACAACATGTCTCAAAAACAGAAGAATCTGTCGAGCAACTTTCTGGGTCAAAATTGCTTCAGCAATTTTTACCTTTCCTCAATCCGCTAATCAGTTTCATCACCCTAGTGGCAGCGTACGTCTCTTCAAGCGCTATTGAAACCGTAGTTATCTGGGGTCTTTTGGCCCTTCTATTACGAGTTGAGTAACACCTAGCATCCGAGGAAGGTGCATGCTAATCGGAGTAGTCGGCTAATCGAACTGAATCCCTGTTGCCACACATAATGCATATGCTTCAAGATCTCAGTCATAATCTTGAAAGTTTTCAGCTACATGGGGACACGTTTGCAAACAATCCGCCTATTTGTGGTGAGCTCACGGAAATATTCGTAGAGATCATTACACTATGGGCACAAACAATTCATTTTCTTGATCGCAACAGATACAGTTAGTCTCATCCTTCCCCCCCTCTCTCAACTGCATAATTACTAACAGGATAGGTACAACGGCCGAGCAGTCATGGTCTAGCATTCATACGAAACTTGAAGCTTCTTTAGCTCGCATACGCAAGCGATCAGAACAGATCGAGAAATCTAGCATAGTTTCCCAATCTCTCGGTTATTCACAGGCTCTTCTACTAAAAGAATTGGATCAACTCAGCCTACTCTCACCAAATCTACAATTAGAGGCGTCAAAATCTGAACGAAACATATTCCCATGTTCGAATATCCCCTTTGCGAGAAATGCGAAATTCTTTGGTCGTGAAAATGAGCTCGGTGCAATTAGATATCAACTCGATAAAGATGTCCAAGTGGCATCTTCCCTCCGCAGCTTCGCTCTTTTCGGAACCGGGGGCATTGGGAAAACTCAGACTGCCCTAGCATACGCATATGAGCAGAAAGATGCAGGAACGGAAGCTGTTTTATGGTTCAATTGCGAAACCGGGCTTTCTTTAACACGTAGCTTCGCAGAAGTGGCCTCTCTGCTTGACCTGCAGGGTGCATCAGAAGCCGATGCTTCTGAACAGAACAAATTATTAGTCCTACGTTGGCTTAGACGAACGCGTTAGTCACCTTTAATCACCCTTAACTAATTTGAACGCTCAGCATTCGAAACTGACAAGTGCTATCGCATAGACAGGTCTTGGTTGTGCGTCTTCGACAATGTCGAGGATTTGAATCTGTTTCGCAACTCCTGGCCAGCGGCTGACCGTGGCAAGGTCCTTGTAACGTCACGGAATGATATCGTTAGCATTGACCCAGCAGCTGGGGGGATGGAGATCAAAGTCTTCAACGAAGAGCAGGGAAGCAATATGATAATGCAGCTGGTAGGGAGAGGCCAGTATCGCGAAGATGAGTGTGAGGCTGCTAAACGTTTAACAAACCGGCTCGATGGACTGCCATTGGCTCTAGTCATCATGTCATCACAAATTCGTCTCCGGCGTACATCCATTGTCAACTTCGCGCAGCTCTATGAGAAGTATGCTTCAAGGCTCAATCAGGAGATCCGTGGGAATGAGTCGTACTACAAATTCTCTCTAGCCACTTGTTGGCAAGCTACATTTGACTACCTTAGCCCGCATGCCAGCGCCCTACTAGGAGTCATTGCGCAACTCGGCCCCGACGGTTTGCCCGAAGACTTATTTCATCCCTCAGACAGTTCGAAACTTCCAGAAGGCTTTGAATTCTGCACTGATGGTTGGGAGTCCGTCTGCCCCATACATGAGCGGGAAGGAATCTACTAACAGATCCTTTAGGTATACGTCTGCTTTGGACGAGCTTCTGAGTACTTCAGTTGTTCGCAAGGATCCAGAGAGCAATGTATATTCCATCCACCGGCTAATACAGGAACGGTTTCGTGAGTATATGGGAATCGACAAGCGGCACACCTCCTTCGTCGCTGCGTCAATTTTATTGTGTGAAGCCTTCCCAAAATTGGTACTAGGACAATCAATGAGACTACACTGGACCGAGTGCAAGAAGTACATTCAACACGTTCTTATCCTGTGCGCTAGGTGGCAGAAGGCAAAGTATAGTCCGAGAATAGCGGGCCAGTTTGATGCGTTTTTAAAGCTATCTACGTCTTGTGGCTGGTAAGTATTTTCATCAATAATTACTCACAACACCCGCCTTATTAATCCTTCAAAGGTACCTGATGGAGTCTGGAGCTTGGCAGGAAGAAATCGAACTTATGGAGACTGCCATGGCTCTATGTGAAGATAAAACATGTTTGACTTATGCCATTCTCGCTAATTCTAGAGGAGCGATGGAAACCGAGCGAGCACATTGCCAGGAAGCTTATAAGTACATGACACCAAGCTTAGAAATTGTCCGGCGAATCTGCGGTGAGCAACACCCCGAAGTTGGGAGTGGCTATAATAACTACGCCAACATAATACTTCAAGACTTACGTGAGGGGGCTTGTGAGAGGGCCATCGAATATTATCACAAGGCCCTACGCATCTTCGAAGCGAATGGGCACGAAGTCTACTCGAAGCTATTTCATATTCCGCATACAAACCTTTCAAGAGCCTACAACCTTTTAAAGGACTACACCAAGGCTATTCATCACGCCGAGGAGTCTCGTAAGTGGTCGATAGCCTTTTTAGGTGAGGAGAATCATTTCGACGGATTGTAAGCACCCCTCCCTAACACTTGAACACCAACGTAGAAGCCGACTTGCACGACTAACTTCCCAAAAGAGCGGACTATCATGTAGGCAATGCTTTGTTCGAGCTTGAGCGATATGATGACGCAGAGAAGCATTGGAATCGCGCTGTAAAGCTGTTCACAAAGGAGAATGAAACTCACCCGACTACCAATGCCGCGAAACTGAAGCTTAGCTATATTCAGATGAAACGGTGCAATTTCGATCAAGCTATGTATGCCTCTCCTTGCCTGAGGGATACGGTCGCCATATCTATCTCTACTTAACCCTTTCATTTTGTCTAGCGATTTTATTTTTGCTAACAATGTTTTAATTGATTTTATAATAGTTCAATCCTGCAGGAAGTATTGATCACTGCTAAGCTCAATAAGCCGTCTAAGGGTGATAACGGAGAGGTTGCGAGGGTTCTTAGGAAGCTTGCTGAAGCCTACGAGCTTCGAGGGGATAAAACTATGGCGGCAAGATTTAAGGATGAAGCGGAAATTATGAGGAAAGAAATCCAAGGGAGTCGGTATTCTGAACTATCAGACTGCGATCTGAGCTACGCAATGATGAATTTTCACGCCGTTTGGTAGGTAAGCTTAACTATATAATCATAGGACAGCTTGGGTAAATGCCATAGAGATGGCTAGAAACAGTCGCGATGTCCAACATATCAATCAGTGGAAGAAATAACCAGCGTAGATTTACATCTAACTTCAATTACTTCAATGTTCTTTGAGAATGTTATAGCTGCCAATGCGCCCAGATACTGAGCCTACAATCCCTATTGACCTAGCTAGACGCCGATCTATAATATAATTCACGCCTCTATGCATAAAATACAAAGTTAATATTAGGGTCCAAATGAGTAGTAGTAATTAGTATTAACGTCTACTACCCCGCTCTGTGATACCTCCAGGTGTCAGCTAATGAAGTGGAAGCAATACGAGCCACGTGTAGCTCCGAGCCAGATGTGATGTTTTAGACCAAAGTGGTGGTCAAAATCTGATATTTGATACATCGTGTTAGACGGTATGGTACGTACCACCCCTACTCAGCATACTAATAATCCTTCGATCAGTCACGGCGAGACTCATGTAGTGAGGCATGTATCTTGTCATTGAAATAGGTTACTATTAGATCTCGTTGAAGCAAGAAGGCTTATTATGGACCATTGAAGTTATCCTTAAAAGACGACCAGATATGGTCCTTAAATTCTGCCAGCATATAGCCATACTTGAAAGTAGAGCTATAAAACTAGATAAAATACGCAAAGATAGGTTCGAACTACACATAATTTTTGTGCCATTTTTGAAGTCTTGACCCTTCATTGGCTCTCACTTTCCGTAAGTTTCCGTCAGATGAGTCCGAGATGCCAATCACCAAGTGATTAGATTAACACTGTCACACGATGAAAGACTCGGCTCTATTTTTAGCCTCTCTTGGGTCCACCAAAATAAGTTATGGGATAAATATGATCATAAAATCCACCAGGGAGTCTACCAAAAGGATGCCATTTCTATAGACCTGGCCCTTTCGGTAGAATCAGTACATATAGGCCAAGATCGACTTAATTGGATAATACAGAGATCCAAATACTTACTTCTCTAAGCCCTGATTATTGGGCTCTTACCGCAAACACGTGTCGATGCCGTACTATCTCTAAATCTATTACATCGCGAAGGCTGCTTCTTTATATTGTGGCTAACTAACCATCAAAGGCCCTAGAATTTTCCAGATTCGAGGGAACGGGCGAATATAAATATATCCTTTACCAAACTTGAACTCGACTTGGGAACGCCATGGATAGCCTTAAAATACATGAGGCCATCGATACCGATGCTGCATCGGGGACTCGACATGATTTAGCCAAGACAAAATCTTGGGTCGATGAATCAACAATCTTCCCTCTATTTATTTTACCAGAGTCTCGGACTTCTACTTTTTTAGGAAGAGATTCTATTATGTCGGATTTGGAATTACATTTCAGATCCTTGTGGCCGAAAGACGAGCTGAAAATATGTGTAATATGTGGTATAGGAGGCATAGGCAAAACAGAGATTGCTCGAGAGTATGCGCACAGAAGCAAGGAGACAGTTGACGCCATCCTATGGGTGACATCCGAATCTCAAGAGTCACTCAGAATGGGATTCACACGCATTGCTATAAAGCTCGGCATTCCAGGGGCAGATTCTAAAGCTGAACCAGCGCACAATCTCGCACTTGTGCATCACTGGTTCAGAGTCACGAGTCAGTACCACAGACACATATGAAGAAATGAGAATTTCTAACATTCAACGTATAGCTCGTCGTTGGCTGCTCATACTAGATAATGTTGAGAAATATGATGACGTCGAAAAGTACCTGCCCATTGACGGTCGCGGATCAGTTATAGTAACGACGAGATACGTCACACAGGCTAATCTCTTCAATTGTCGGTACATTGTCGTGGGGAAACTAGACTTAGAAGCCGCTGAGAGTTTATTTCTACAACTCTTAGCAATAACCCCAATGTCTGGAGAAGGCGACGTTAGCAGGGACCAGTTACCGGAGATTGAGAGAGAGGCAGTGCGACTCCTATTATTAGAGATGGACGGCCTCGCACTAGGAGTCCATCAGATGGCGGGCTTGATCAAGTCGCAAGGACTTCAGAGAAATATCGCCGAATTCTTGAAAAAATATAGGCGACAGTTCCCTGTAATACTACAAGATCAGGAAAGCATCAAGGGCCACACTCTATCGACACTCTGGAAGACGTCGTTCGAAACCGTTCGAACCCGCCCCTCGGCATTCTTACTTCTCGGTATTCTCTCCTATTTCCAACCCGATGAGATCCCCAAAGAATTATTCATGCCCCTAAACGCACGTAGCCTTACAGACGATCTGTCATTTTGCACAGACGGATCTAGGTTTGTTCTCCTATCACCGTCGTCCCTGAGATGGCCGCGCATAGCTAACGCATTAGAAAAGATTCGACGAGACGTTGGTATTTCTCGAAGCCCTTGGTCTCATTAATGTCAATAGCTATCACTTGAGCCTCCACAGGCTAGTACAAGTAGCTTTCACGATGCAACTAGGCTCTGAGGAACGCCAAAAGGTTATTGACAGCGCATCAATACTTCTTCGGCTTGCTTTTCCCCTCAAAGGCCCTAACCACCTATACTCGCGATGGGCAGAATGCCAAAAGTATATTCAGCACGGCATCTCGTCGGCTCGGTGGTTTGAAAGGTTAACTAGCGCAGGCCAAGAGGTAGCATCTTCGCCATCCTTCATCAGCTGCATAACCGACTGCGCTTGGTAAGGTTCTTTTATATCGGCAACGTGAGCAGGCATCACTAACCGCTAGTGTTCATATTCTTAGGTATCTGATTGAAGTAGGCAATGGGCGCGACGCCTGTAGCGTTCTTGAGATTGCTCTTAATGCTAGCGAGTCCAAACTTGATCTTGAAGAGAGTCATCTGCTGAATGCGCTAGGCATGGCCTATTTCCACCTAAATCAGCTTCCCAAGTGTCACAAGGCTCTGATCAAGAGTCTGCGGATTCGCGAGTCAATTCTCGAGCCTAATGATCTATACCTAGCCGCCAGCTTCCAGAATATTGGCAACATCGAATCTGCGGAAGGAAATTTCGAAAGCGCGATACGCAACTTTGAGAAATCCATCAGTATACGTGAGGCGCACGATAACGATTCCTCAGGCGATCTGACTATTGAAATGTCGAAAGAGGAGAAAAACCGGCTCACTTCCACCTCGACTGCATATCTCTCCAAAGCCAGAGCTCATTTGGGCGCCAAGGATTACGATTTGACTATTTCGAGCCTAAGGACGAGTCAAATATTCTGGGAGAGGGCTCAAAGCCAAAGTGCTCTCGAGTACTTGTAAGTAGCAGATGGCCTCAGGTGGAACTAATAATCAAGAGGCTAAACTCCCCCAGCGCCAACTACCTGTATGGCAATCTATATCTTGCGACTCAGGACTATGATGCGGCAATCGCCATTTACCAAAAGACTCTTGAGCATGTCCAACAGCGTGTTCCGGGCAGCTCTATGGAAGTGTCGATCCACTACAAGATCAGCATAGCAGAGTTTCGCAAAGGCAATCTCGAAGCAGCCATGTCAGTCTCCTTACTAACATTGCGAGGAGCTCGATCAAGTTGTAGCTGACTAGCATGCAGGAGTTCGTTATCCACGGAGCTGCAAAAAGTGCGACTCAAGCAAGACTGTCTCGGCCATCAAGCAAGAATGTTCCGGCGGAAGGCTCAGATTATCAAATATGCACAGGAGAGAGGGGGCAGGGCTATTTGGCTAGATTCGGTCGACACTCCCAGCCCAGAAGAACTGATGTCAAGGGCAGATGGCATACGTCGTCAATTACAAGGGGCCAGATATCTCATCTGTGAAACCAAAGACGAGGAGACATGCTTTGAAACACTTGTAAGTCCATTTGAGAGATAGCTAGCTAGTATGTGATGAACAGAAGCACGTCCTTCGTCCATAGACTATATACATACCCTTTCTATTACCGACTCTAAATCAAACTGTCATTCGCGAAGTTTCAAGCGTCCAGAAAAGCGAGAATAGCTATGCATAGGGTAGACATGTCCGTCCCTTGCAAGCGCACGTAAGACTTGTTAAATGCGAAGAAGTCAGTATCGTGGGATACGACTCCATTCAACCAACATACCTATATAGATTAGCCAATATTGTGGCTGCGATATTCGTGAGAGAGCAGCCATTTTAAGATATCCAAGAGCTTAGAGTGATATAGGCTTTTCGTTGAGGTTGAAGAAGGGCTTGTGTCACCTGCGCACCAAGGTTGTCTGTCATGTCTTATTCGATACCATAGTAGGAGTAGGTACTATACACGCCTACAAGGAGCACAGAAAATGTTTGTTTAAACTTATGAATGTTCATCTTTCTCGCTAACTTTGCCGACTAGGCCTAGGTAAATAGCACGTAGATAGTGGGGTGTCCCCTAGGCACCTTGGATGGGACTGCGGGGTAGACTAGCTATTGTAGGTCAAGTTAGCAAGCCTCATCAACCCCACCGTTACCAACATCGCGTCTCATCCCCATATTCCGGCGCAATCGCAAGCTACCATAGCTCAGCTCAGCTCAGCTGAG
>JAPESX010000831.1:0-13730 GCA_029590615.1 Nemania bipapillata
TTCCAAAGCAGTCACGTGAACCCAACTTAGGGGACGCTATCATGTCAGTCGACAGGAAATCGGATGTTTCTCCCTTTGAAACTCACGGGCATCTCGATGGGGAAGGCCTCAATAGCAGGCGTGATCTATCTCAGAGTCCCGGCAGCAGACAAACTTGCCAAGAAGGACCAGGGACGCTGAATACCGATACAGATGAGCTACAAGACTTCACAGCTCGGCCTCCGCCACCGATGCCTCCCACTCCACCTATTCTATCTACTACACCCTTGTCTCTTCAGGATCGTCGATTAAGCGTGGCAGCATCTACAAACGGTGATTTTGATCCAACCCTTTCGTATGGGACAAGCTCAGATATCGGCTCGCCCTCATCGGCGACGACTCTAATCCCCAGTACCAAGGGCTCTTCTCCTATATCGTTACGGAAGTCTTACACCAGGGTATTACCTCTCGATCCATTTCAGTCGAGCTCTCCCATAGAAACAGAGACAGGAGATTTTTCATCAGCTTTCGCCCCTAGCTCGTTCCCATCATCTAGTCCGATTTTACCTCTTGCGCCTCATGCAGCGCTCGATACGAGGGAGATTGATGTTACGGGTGAGATCGTCTCGGTAATGGACGACTCAGGGGCAGGGGTGGAAACGTCATACACGCGTGTATGGTGGAGGCGTGTGTCTCGCGTGTATNGGCATCGGGCGACAGCCATGGGGGCTTCTACGGCGAAAACGTCCCCTTGGATCAGCGACGATAATATGCGCTTTTTTTTTAAGCCCAGAGTCTTGGATTCCGGGCTAGTATCAACTAGCAAAGCACGGGCGACTGGCCGTTTGGCTGGCGCGCAGGCACTCGATCCCCTGTCCCGTACACCAGGGCTTCGTCGTTAATTGGCGAATGACGGGAAAGCAATGATGGCGCGTATGCCTGAGCACTGGGGTATTCAGCCTCATCCTACATCTCTCAGTGCATGCTGCATTACACCGGCAATCCCTGAACATTCGGACTATTCAGAGTTTACTGGGGCGATAAAGCTCGGAGGTGAGTGTAATGGCTTAGGGAACGGATTATATAGGCGCAGGTTACTTGGATTTGAATCCTACATGATTCTTAACACAGTTGGTGGGCGAATTCGATATTTGTTTTCCTCATTTACTTTTTCTTTGGGCTTACTATTCATGTCATAATTCAATACGCGGGGGGACGCGATTTGCGTGTGTATATCGTGGTTGTTATGAGATATGAACGAATTAACGAAGATTTATAACACAGGAGAGGTATCTTTGATATGGGGTGTTATGGCTAGTTCCCGTTCTCTCCGTCTTATCCCCTGAATGGCGGAAGACGCTGGCGTCGGCCTTGCCGATCAACATTCATCCTCGACGCTATTAGACCGCGATCCTGCGGTTTACGAAGAGTGTGGAAATTATGCTTTAGAGGCGACAAGCATACGAAGAGCGATGCGATTACATAGAAGGAGCGCATATAGCTTACAGTCGCTACTGTGTACGTGGCGTTTTATAACTGCAGAACAAACGGAGGGGTTGCGGCGCTTCGTTATGTTACAAAATGTGGGTAGAACCTCAATGGCCCCGATGCCGCTCTCTTGGTCAATGTGCCAGTCAACGAAGAGAACTAACAAGCTCAAAAAAACCCTAACTGAGAGATCCCAGATAATTTGACGCCCCATTTAAATTACCTCGACTAATAGATAGTGCGAAAACAACCAAGACTTGGCGCGCGAAGGAGCACCGAATCCACCCGTAAGGCTGCTGACTGACGACCCAATTTGTCAATTTTCTCCCGCGCGCGCTCTATGTTGTGCTATTCTTTGTATGTAATAGTATCTAGCATATCTATGTACTTACGTGTCTATATGTACATACTGCTAGACTGCCTGGTTTAGGACTATCTACATAAGCTACCTGTGTAGGAGGTATTGTATCCCTCTGGTTTAGTATATGTCATCATCCCATATACAGAGCTTATATCTACATCTAGGCACACCAGATAAATCATCTACACTTGACAAGGCAGGACTAAACCCCCCCACAATTTTTTCTGCGCTTGTATAAGTAAGCACATCATACCTACCATATCGAGAAAGAGAAAGAGACGCTATAGATCATATACTAATACGGGTAGGTACTAAGACGGGAGACTGCATCAAGGCTAAAAGGCATTGGTTTCCCATGTACCTAGGTAGGGTCAGGTACCTGTACTGAACAGTGTAGAGCAGGTAGCAATTCGAGAAAAAGCTCAAGATGTTATCTATCTACACTACCTACTTACAAGTACATGAACCTAGCTACAGCCATACACCAATCCTCACAGTATWAAAAAAATAATTCTCCAGTAACTTCTCCCCCGGACAACTTACAGTACATAGATACCTCCTTATCCTTGAAGGAAATGCAATCTGTGTCCTGTACAAGACAAGGTAACCTAACTAATGCGCACTTGTAGGTTGATAGAAAAAGGGTCACTTTCTATCTAGTAACCTTGGGACAGGAACTACCCTTTTAGGACGTCCCCGACCAATCAGGGATCTATCATGAAAGTCGGATCCGTCTCACGCACATTATCCTGCAAAGGCGCAAAAGTCCGAACATCAAATAAAATGCCTACAGTCCCGGCTGTACATACTGTAAGTCAAGATAATACGAGATTTGCTGTGTCATAATCGAGCTATCTAGCTACCTATTTAGGCACACCTTGAAGCGACACGCTACATCTTATGTACTCGTATACAAGTACATACAATCAGTACCTACAACTAGATAGTTAGTATACTACTGCCTCGATAGAATGCGACAATGCGAAGCTCGGGAACGGGTGTACTGCAAACTCCTGCACCTTCCGTCTAAGGATCCGGGAGGCTCTCCGCAAATCCGGGCCCCTGAGGCTGTGTACACTAGGACGACGTATGGTATAACGTAGGTACCTACTTTAAGACGAGTGGGTATGTGGGTGGATGTATTATATTCTGTATGTAGGACCTAGATTATCTAGACTAGACTACATAGATACTATGTAGGCAGCTAAGCATGCACAATATCCCGGCGATACCCCAGAAACAAATATTTGGCGAAAGTGGAATCCGGTCCGTCTTGTCGTCCGAAAGGCGACCGAACCATGGGCGCATGACTACACGGCACATTAAATTGACGAAAAAGAAAACCGAAAAGCTGNCCGACATTATCAACGTATACGCATACGCACGCATACGCATGCGCATGATATCTACATATGCATACATCTTTCTCGCTGTGCAGCGGTGACTTAAGTGATGGGCCAACGATTACAAGTATGTACAAGGTTTTTGGTATCCGCCTTCGCCCTCGAAACCCTAGTGTGTGTCATAGCGACACGACACAGACCTGGGGTACTATCATCGCCTCATCGCCCGAAATCATGGCGGTATTCGCCGGGGGACCAGAATGTGGTCTAACTCATCCCGTCGCCTATCATTTCAGCAACCCAGAGAAGTACGGTATGTTTATGTACGATAGGACTACATACGTAGATGATGGATGGATCATTACGTAACAACCCATTAGTTCAGAGGCGCAATTGGGCATAATTATTGATTTTATTATAATGGCGCCGAGAACATCTATGCCGGAAACCCAGCATCATGCCTGAGTAGGCTATCAGTCAGCCGCCAGGACTGCCTTGCGCTATGGTGATGTCCGCGTATGCGGATGGGTATTATTAAAGCCCGTCTAACATGCGGTTATGATCCCCGGATACGCGCAAGGCAGAAAAGGATTCTGCCTTGCGTCTTCTATCAAGGGCCGCCGATACGATAATTAATTTGTTATATCCAGTCATAATGAGTAATCTCCCCTGGCAGAAATCCAAGACAATTAAGATGACGCTTTATGATTCATTCTTATTCACAGATATATTTACCT
The DNA here is from genome assembly GCA_029590615.1 of Nemania bipapillata. Classification (NCBI taxonomy): domain Eukaryota; kingdom Fungi; phylum Ascomycota; class Sordariomycetes; order Xylariales; family Xylariaceae; genus Nemania; species Nemania bipapillata. The sequence continues at coordinate 3,909 of JAPESX010000831.1, forward strand.
ACTCCTCCTCTCGACCTCAGAACACGTGTTCGCTCAATTATGCCGCTCATTCCGGCGCGCACTCAACACTATGTGTCAACGAAGAATGCGGCAGAGAGGGCAGGGCGGGATGTTTCTATAATTTCGAACATCGTGCCTTACCCGAGACATGTTTATAGATATGTAAGTGGTATGCCCCATTTGTTGTGTCTCTGAAGGAAGCATGGCAGGGAGGAAATTAACCTCATCGCTATGCTTAAAAAAATACTTAGCTGGCGTTGAAAGGAAAAGAGGCTAAGAAGGAATCCCGCCACGACTTCTGCAATATCTCGCAGTTGGAATGACGCAATTTCTGCTTAACTATGTATCCCTCAGGAAAAACGACATCACTGGCGCCAACCGAGGGCGCTGACGGCGTAATGCAATGGAACAGAATGAGGTGCCTGTCTATGTATGAGCTGTCGCCCGCAGGAAGGTTATCGAAGTCTAATTCTATCATAGGCTTTCATTTCTGAGCATAAAACCTAAATCGAACTCACAAATTAGCCCATTATTAGGCTTGATTAGCCTTGGTAACACTGCTTAAGCTTAAACGCGATGAAAAGGCAGGCTCGTCGCCAGTGCTGAAGGTTTACCCAAGCTAGGGTGACCATGCCAGGAGCTCGGCTTGATGTCCTGCGCTCTGGTCAGCTGTTCGAATCTTTACAGCGGTGACCCTAGGAACGCGCATATAGAGAGCGCTGCTTTATCGATATGCATATCTAGACTTTAGGTCATCCCTGGACTCGGGGCTTGGAGGGTTAAGAGTGTCAGTTGATTCCTCTGTCGAACTTGCGCTGCAGAGCTCCCCGGTTGGAGTTGCGATTTCTTCCCCATATGACGTCCGGTTCTCTCGGCATTTTTCTTTCTTTGAAGTCACGGCATCGGGTAAGTTTGACGGGTTATTTAGGTCCCGAGAGGCTCGCCCCCTCGGCGCCTCACCTGGCAACTCTGAAAGCTCAAGTGGGCAACTTAAGAGCACGTCACGGCTCACACTGCTCCTTATACTGTAGTCGCCGGTGCTCATAATGTCGCTTTGTAATTTCGCCTTATACCGAACCCAAAACCGTCGATTACATGTAACCAGAGTGTCGCTTCGTTGTTGAAAGGAGGATATCGAAGTTTTCGTATATCACATCTTGTCTAAGAGAAGGGATTGGTCTGCATATTAGGATACGAATATGGTTTACACCTATCTGCAAATAAGGCTATATAAATGAAAGTCATTATAGGCATGTATCAATATATATGGTGTAATACTATTATAGCACAGCCGTAGAGCTGATTTGTCGCCTGTTAAGCCTAGACAATTTTGGAAGAATGAGCATCTTCCCTTCACAATTGGAATTAAATAGATGTAGACATTCACTAGTTCGCTAGTCTAGTTTGGCAAGTATAGCAAGTTATCTGTGGTCTTGAGGTGTCTTGTAGCGAGTATCGTATATCTGAGGTGCTGCATATTCACGTAACTGATAATAGGATATTTTTACTTCATCATGCTAGCCCTTACCTCCAGTATATATATGAACCAGCTCTCCCCGCTGTGTTCATAAGGGATGCCGCTTAGTGGTATATGACGTATGAAGCCGGCATATGGATGACAAGACTCAGTAGAGCTCCCGAAGCTCTCATACTACATAACACAAAAGCCCGAGCTTAGGAACAGACGCTGCAGAAAACAAGTGTTACGTATAAAATAGAAGTAGCGGGGGACAAATTGACGTCAGTACTATACTCGATCGCTCTGACAAACCGAACTGATAGTCTCACCAATGAGATAAGAAAAAGAAAGAGGTAAGACATCGGCGACCGGGGAAAGGGATCATAAGATGCGCCCATGGTACACACGTGCTCCGCACGTGGAGAGTTTACCCAATGAGTATTTTAGTTGCGCTGTGCCCCAGGCATGCACCTATCACCAACTAGATCGCTAGTGTGGCCAACCCGAGCGGAGGGCGGGAAATTCTAGAAGGGTGCAGTCAGCCTTCCCGCCGAAGGGCGTCAGCGACGTGGCGGACTATATATCAGTTTGACGGGCCACAGAGCGATCTCGCAGCAAATGGGAGGAGAGGGAGGCTGCTGACGAGTGTGAATGGTGCCACGTTCGTGGGACAGGCTGGCCCGGAGTGGTGTGCCTCTGATAGGTATCCAGAAAAAGAAGAAATGTTGTCTCTCTCTAGTTTTGGATCTTACTGCCGACCTAGGTATGCAAAGTCAGAGTCCCTTTGCACACCAATGGCGCTTAGCCGCGAATTAGAGCTCGGGATGTATTAAGCGCCGTCTATTATTACGCCGTTCGTGCTGCTTCTCACATGCAGCTTGCAGATCGGCTAGAGTCGTGCGACGCAGAGACCCCAAACCTTGTATGTCTTATAGTTTAGGGGGCTATACAGGGCCGCCACCACCAAGATAGAGACGGCCAGCCTATGTGGCCAAGAAGCTCGTGGGCACCGGGCGACCAACCAGCATAGGCAAGTATTTGACAGTCTCGTGCCTATTTTGGACCCGGTGTCGTTGAGAGACACCCATCCAAGATAATTGATTGTCGGTCCCTTTTGCCATGGATAACTCTACACTCATACACTCATACAACGGCTCATATAGGTAGAGGCTGCGCTTTCTGTTCCCTATAATTAAATCCTTATTTAGCTTAATTTAGAATGATAACCTCCAACTTATGCCGATCGCTCCGTTATTGTATGAGGTAGCAATCGCCAACACCGAAAGGTTAAACTAACCTGGATTTGCCACGAAGACAAAAGAGCAAACGGTGCAGATCTTAGGGCTTGGCGCACCGTTAGTTAGTCGTTCGGGCCACCCTCACTCGACAACTGCACTAATGGACTAGCACATATTCGGTATTCTGGAAGTAACATGAGCCGAATACCGACCGACTCGAGACTCGCTTGATCCAGGGACGGGACATGGCCTGGTCATGACCTTTTTCTCCTGGAACTCCTAACACATGGACACATGCGACAAAGGGTCCAGGCACCTTATGAAGGGCACGTACAAGTAGGTGACGCAAAAATGCATTATGCCTCGCGCGAGCACCTACGCATATGCTGTGCATGGTAGGGTGGTAGTCATAAATCCTAGAGATATAGGTTATAAGGCCAGATTTGGCCAGCTGTTCGGCTTGATTGGGTGTCAAGTTTCAGCTTTTTTCCCTCTTGAAAAAAACTGAAACCGTCTCTTGGTGNAAAAGCTTCACGCCCCGGAAGAACCCCCTGGTCTCACTTAATGCAGCGCACTAGGCATGTTGGGTACGCTAGGTAGCTCCTGGACGTAGCGTAGTGTAGCAGGTGACCCAACTTCTCCTGCAGGCTGAGAGTATCCAGCGGCCTACCCACTGTATGTCCGTACCTATGCGTCGTACTGAACTTCTTAGGTGTGGTTAACTCGGGGGCNAAAAAAAGNTAACAAAAAAAGAAAAGAATTAAATATGAAAAACCCCGGGGGAGGAAAGAAATATGTTTGCATTGAATCTGCTCGCGAAGCCCGGGAAATAAAGCGCATATCGTCTAAGAACCAATAATTAAATCCCTACAGAAAATTATATGTACTGACATGTAGTTAACGGCCAGGCAGGTCAGGTGAACTCGGGCAATCCCGCGTCGAACAAAGCAAAGCAGTGAAGTTTGGCGAGAAAGGCCTGGTGGTCATCGAGCCCCTTGCCAAGACTTGACGGGGTATCCATCTCCACAACTTACGATCTAGGACGTGTACGCATGTCTCCGTGTGCCTCTTAGGTGTTAGAATACTTCGTCCTAAGCCTCATAGGTAACCACGCATCTCAGTACGTAGGGTTATCCATTTGTGTCAGGATGATCCTAGCCCCGTAGTTAACCATCTACACGTACAGGTAAGTTGGGCATACGAAGGAAATAGGCGATATCTCTTGGCNGGCGCCCCTCTTGACAGATATATCCAGTTTTATAGAAGTTAATAGCTTCTATATGCTTTGTTATTGCGAATGCATAGTACGTGTACGTGTATCGGGATTATATATATCTTAGATACTTTAGTACCCAAGAAAGAGGCTTCCATTGCTACTTAACTATGACCTGACTAATTATACCTACTGGCCCAGAGTCAGTAGACAGGAGTTAGAGGTACAAACGTATGCTCTACTCTACAGCCACCGGCTGAGGATTTAAATGATTCTTGGAGTATTACCTTCTAGTAAATATCCCGTTTTGATGAGTGTAGTTAAAAGATACTATGCGTATGTATGTACATAGATATAAGACTTACGTGTGCTCATATTCTGGGTTAGGAATGTGCCAGGATAGCTACCTGACAATCACATTGCGCTATACAGTGTACTCTCGGTGAAAAATAAACTGTAAGCAGGAGAGGACATATTGTAGCGCCCTAAATGACCCTCAGATTTCTAGGCATGCGATGTGGTTGGTCAAATTTAGACTCCCCCATTGTTTTCCGCTGAGTAAATGGCTTTCATTGGTGAAACCATTAGTTCGACCTAATGCATACTCTTGCACGAGTTGACCAATCAGCAAAGATCACCGGCTCCAGAGTGTGATCTGTGCGAACCAACTATCCTGGTCATCAAAGCCCAATCCATGAATGCATCGCAATCTGCCCCTGGGGACAGTGAGAAAACACACTGTGTTTTACCAAACACTGCAGCTCTAGATTACAGATACAGCCAAGCTCAGCCAATCAAAATCCAAATTTCTGACGTGTGCGATCACAAAGAATACAGTGTTCAAAACAATGAACCCTAGTCCCTTCTTCCCAGGCAGGTATCTACAGCAGGTATGCGCATGTAGGTACCTGCGCGTAGGTCTACCTGCCTGGTCTGCATTGGTGATGTGTTGCGGCACAGATCGACCACTCGCTGTGCTGTACCTATTCTCCCTAGTACCTACAATGCACTAGCGAGCTTGTGTATTCTCTCACTAGGGCCAGGATCTATTTTGACTTTCGGCTCCATTCTCCAGCCTCCAGTTCAGCAGAGCATACTGCTCTTTTGACTGGATACAGGCGGCAGATACCTTATTCTCTCCGCCGCAAGGGCCCACACATCCTTTTTTACAGGGACCTAAGTCAGTCAGTCGTTCTCCATTCACCACAGCGAAACCCTTTCTTTATCCAAATCTCCCCAGGTCCTACTTCTTCCCATCCCCTCCCACCTACCGCGCGACCGACCTTACCACCTATTTCTCTTGCCACTCAAACCCGCCCTTCCTTTATTCCTCCTCCGCCTGCCCCCCTTCAACCCTTCGGGTACTATCCTTCTTCAGATTTCTTCTTCTTTTTTCGTGTGTGTGCCTGTGGTGTGCGCCTGTGCTCGTGTGCCCCGTCAATCGCCAATCGTCAATCGCCATTCACCGCTAGGTTGCCCATCGCTGCTGTTAACCATCACTCGTCAAGAGAGACCAATTTCGCTGCTGGCTTCGCTCGAGAACAACGCAGGTTCCTACCTATTCTCAACACGTTTTCAGCATCATCAAAACGCCTAGAGGAGCATCGTCATCACTTTCAATTTGACACCTGATACCCCCCAAGAAAAAGAGGAAGACTTCCGAAAACCGAAGAGAGAGAAAAAAAAAATAAACCGGCAATACAACAATACCATCCCAGGAGTGTCTGGACATCTCGATCACTATATTTCGACACCTAATCCTTGTACAGTTTTCATTATTTCGACTTCGTCTGTCATATTCGATTTACATTGCATTGCATCGCATCGCTCGCCCGCACATACAAATCAGTACCTTAAAGCTTTAATCTGCCAACTCGTCGCTGCCGACAGACAGACAGACGGACTACGATAGCCTGAACGGACCAAAAAAGAACCAGGAGGACATCCGCAGAAAAGAACTGGAGCAGTTATTACGGAAAGGAAAGAGCAAGTTTGCCTTCCTTATCGTCGCTGTGTTTTTTCACCTCTGGACAAAGCCTTTGTGTGCCGCTGCCTCAGCCGAGCACAAAGCAGACGAATCCGGTTCTGTTGATAACCTCGGCGGTTCCCCGGCTACCGTGGGCTGTTCTCGGGCCACTCAAGCTCAAGCTACCTGGGAGCCTTGATTCTTTCACATCGTTTCCGCCTTCTCTCGTCACATCGACCGCCCTTTCTTTGACAGCTACCTAGACCCCGTCAATTGCCACAAGCCTTCCCAGCTTATTTGGCTGTTCCGTGTAGCTTTCTACATCCAGCTCTAGGCGTACTATCAATACCATCCTCGCTCATTCCGACTTGTCGACTACCTCGCCTTGACAAGGCATCTTTTAATATCACCGTCAGGGAGTATTTCCACTGCGCCATTCGCGTCTGCTCGCATCGATCGTCTTCTGTTTCTTGTTTACACAACTTTCGACCCCCGATACTCACCCGCCTTCTTGGATTCGTCGGATTGCGTTTCCGAACCAACTACGTTTGATACGAGCATCAATCCCATTAAAAATTCTTAGGCTACTACTGGACAGAAGAGCACTAGCTGCTTGATCATTCTGCTACACCAAGAGTGCCACCCTAATTTATCACCCAGCACCACTGGACTCACCCTCCTCCCATATAGTTGTTGTAATAACCATTGACAGTCCCACCCTCAAGTGGTCGTCATCCGTTCACTCAATACTTAGACTTCACTTCTAATTCTCTCTTGTCCGCTTCGGCACGGCCAGAGTAGTTGCATACATCATATATTCCCCTTTTTGAGCATGTACACCGGCGGTCTTGCTCAAATGTCGCACAACGAGTTCACTCCCCAGACGGGCCTAGGCATGCCTTCAGGAGGCATAGCATCACGCCGTGGTGGGCAGAACATCAAGCCGCTTTCTTTCGACGCTATCAAGTCTTCTGCCGATATCCAAGATAACGGAGTTCCAACGCCGCGAACGAGCCGAGGCCACTTGCTTGCCGGCCTTAGAACGGCCCCTAAATCGGCTACAGCCACCACCTTCGCCAACGCCGGCATGTCTCACGTATACGGTGGGAATAACGGTATGACTGGGAATATGTATAATGGCTCTAATCACATGTACAATGCGCCGAAGACGTCACTTCCTCGCATGGCGACCCAGCAACAGGGAGCATATCACAACATGACGGAGGTATCAGGCATGGGCCAGCAACATTACACTCCTGAGCAGATTCTCGCACCCCCGGAATTCCACCTCGATGAGCAGGTTCAGGATCAGATGGATCCCAACCTCTATGCTCAGCTGGTCACGGCCAATCTGTACCTTGCTCAACAGAAGCAGCGGCTCCAACAACAGCTGCTTAGTGTGCAGGCAGCCGCCCAGCAATTCCAAGGCTTGAACTTGAACGGGCAGCCAGCATTGCAGCAACAGCTAGCTCTTCAACATCTCTATCAGCAACAGCAGCAGCTTCAGGCTATGCAACAGTCAATCAGCACAGCCGTTCCTGTTCAACAGAATCTGTTCACCTATTATGACCCCACTACTCGTATTACCTACCTCGTTGACCCGACTACTGGTCAGATGCAGCCTAGTTTCTACGAGAATCAGCCTAGCACTCCACAAAGCGCCTATTTCCAGCAACCGAGCCAGGGTACGCCGCGTGTGCAAGTATCTCCTCCTCCCGTGGAGAATATTGCACCGACTCAACGCACTGCCTCGCCTCCTAAAAAATTGGAAATGACGGCAGAGCCGACACCTCTTCCGCCCCCATCCGCCAACGCTTTTCGACGTGGCCATAAGAAGTCGTCCTCATTGGCAAATGTGAACAAGGGTCTGACTGTTGCTAGCGATGAGTTGCCAGGCTCAGCCGGGCTCAGGACTGTTTCAATGCCACTATCCCCGCTCCCCAATGGAGGCTATGGACCTGGACAGGCTCGTGCTGGCGAGCACCCCATTCGTCAACCCCGTGGTCCTCCTGCTCTCGACGAACTTCGTGCGAAGCCAACAGCTAAACACGAAGGGAGCAAGAACTTTGCGGCACGGACGCGTCGATCTGCTGTCCATAATTTGATGAAGGCTGGTATTGTACGACGCAAGGGCACTGGCAGTAGCTGTGGTAGCATGAGCCCCGTATCAGAGACGGCAGAAGAAGTAGGAACTCCACTTACTGATAACGAGTCTGACTCTGGGCGTAGTGGCTCCGGCAGCTTGTCCGGTGATGCGGAAATCAGCCTTGCTAGCTCTAGAACTTCTGCTAGTGGCGGCTGGGGCGCTATCGGTTCAGATCGTCCTAGCTCGCGTCAGAAGTCGCGCAGGAGTGTTGACAGTCAAGCCAGTACTAGTGAAGGCGACAATAGTTTTGCTAGTGTCTTCAAGCATGGATCTCAGCGTCAAGCCAAAGCAGATGGGCAAACCGGTCAGCGAAAGGCGCCTAGACTTGTGCTCACAAGTGCGGAAAAACGTAAAAGTGGTATCGCGGTGGCTTAATCTAGGTGCCGGGACAAAACCGACCTTCTTACGCAAACATGATTGCATGCTTCCGACGTCTTCGTCTCTTCACGATTTAAACCCTTGAGCGGTAGATCCTCTCCGGGTCGTCCTTGACACATGAATGGATCGGACTGGACGGACTGGATTCTGAAAACCGAGAACGGCTCTTTCTTTCTTTACCAATTTGATTTCACACTGAACCGGGTCCTGGATGGACGGGTGATAGGCACATGTATATGTATCTGTTACGCCACAGACTTCGGTCGACAGCCACTTCGGTAGCAAATTCTACAGGGTAGACGCTTGGAGATCAAGGTCTTCCCGGAGAAGGGTTTTTGCATACCTTGCTTCATACTTCGTGTCATTCTTTTATCTGGAGCCGCTTGTTTTTCTCGGTTTTATACAAATGTTAAGTTATCGGAGATAGAAAGGTAACGGGCCATCGCACTCACGACTCTTGTGGATGCGCCCATTGGCATAGATGTGCAATTGCTCATGGCCAATTCTATGCGCCTCTCACCCGGAGGTGGCTAGTACAAAATATCTTAGGTAGTGATCAATGGCATCGCACGAAATGCAAGCCAAAACAGACCTTCCCCGCACGTGCATGAGTATCGTATTGGTCGTATTGTAGTCATAGCACACTCAGAAGCTATCCCTGAAATTTCTATTATTAGGTTACACTAGTAAGCGATGATAATGTCCACGAACTACACTACCCGTTCACTAGGTAGGTAATCCGCCTGAAGAGGGGTTTCGTGCTGTATAAGAAGGAAGGGGATATCTATCTACCTTTACTATGTGTATTGATATAGTTGCAGTGTTCACGAAGTCCCTACTTGACGAGCTCTCGCGGCTAAATACCTAAGGCCTATATTCCATACAGCAACACCAATTCCTAGCACGGCGAAGTCTGGACACCGATCCTGTTTTATCCTCTTGATTTTATTCTCGTTATCCAGTACACAAGAATAAACAATGGTTTGGCCATACAAAACTGTCCTCATGGTAGGCTGTACCGCCGGCCTCGGTGTAGCCATGGCCGAGCGTATGATTGAGCATGGTAGCTTCGTCATCGCCGTCGGTCGTCGCAAGGATAGACTCGATGCCTTCGCCTCCAAGCACGGCGCCGACAAGGTGGCGACGTCGCAATTCGACATCACGGATCTGGACGGGATCAAGCCCTGGGCCCAAGGGTGAGTTGAACGAGCAATGGATCGGTTTACTGCGGGGGACAGACACCCTGCCATTATTTCTTCCCCGCGCACTAGAAAGCCCCTCAGAGTGTGTCAGGGGGGTAGAGGGCGGATGTGACATGACTGATGAGAGAACGAGGACGGGGCTAATTGGTGTGTGTGAATACGATAGCATCGTCAAGGACCACCCGACGCTCGACTGCGTCGTCCTCAACGCCGGGCTGCA
>JAPESX010000832.1:0-13723 GCA_029590615.1 Nemania bipapillata
GCGATAGCTACATTCACATCCGCAATTGACATATCATCCTCTCCGTACACAGCCTTGAAAACCTTGGCAGCGCGTTTGTAATAGTCTATACTAGCAGACAGCTTCTCTGATCGCTTTTCCCCAGTGGTTTGGATGCCTGCCCGATAGGTAATATTACCTAGGTCGAAGAGGAGTGCGCCGGCACTGGCTCATGAATTAGTCAAGGAGGATATAACACAAGCGGCTCCTAAGTTGGTGAATTAGGTATATCTACGTACCGTCCACCTCTTGTGTCATCAGACTCAAATTTGGATTTGCGGTCCTGGAGCGCCTGAAAGAGAGTATCATGGGCCATTTCAAAGTCCCCCCGCAGCAAATAAAAGTAACCTTTCCCGCGCAAGACGTTGAAAAGGTTCACTCTTTGAAATCCCGGCAGTCGTTTTCGTATCTCTTCGGACCTTTCGAAGAGCTCTAGAACATCATCGGAAGATTGCTCATTAATGACGAACGCCATCCCCAACTCGGAATAAGCCGCGGCCAATTTTGTCGTTTCTATACCAGTTTCAGCAAATAGACGTTCTTGAACTTTTACAAACTCTCTACAGTGGTTCAGGCCATCTTCATGGTGGTGTCTCTCAAGCGCGATAGCGCTCCCTGTGTTATACAATGCAGATAACAATGGAAGCATATCATCTGAGGCGCGACTGATTACAAGGGAGGCCACTTCTAGCAGGCCTGCTGCACTAGTCAATTGGCCTATTTGCATGCGGTACCTAATCAATTAGTAAAGCGTATGTTTGTCTTAAAGGCTTCGTACCATGATGCTTCAATCAGGAGACTAGCTAGATCACTTGTGGCACACAAGTGACGTGTCTCATCGTTCGCGGCTATGTATTTCTCAGCCACTCGCTCAATGTGTGGGATTAACTCCTGGCATTCTTTCCATCTGGATGCCTCGTCGAGGGAAGAGAAGTGTACTTCGGCGGTAATGGCGTTTGGCCATGCTGAGCTCAACAAGCTGGTTGCAGTATTGAAAGCACGCGACAGCTGGTCTGTATTCCCGAAGAAAATCGCCTGTATCCTGTCTTGAAGAACCTCCCTAATTGAGATAAGCGATTCGGTAGCTTTACTATTATCATTCTCGTCCAGGGATTCTATCAATCGATCATGTTCTAGCTTCTGGCAACAGGATCTGAAATCTGATCCATTAACGGTATCAGACAGCCTTGCTTTTTCCCAGTGCAACATGAGGAGATTTTGGGGAATGCGATCATGATGAAGAAAGCAAAGAAGGCTGAGGAGGGATTTCTCGGGCGGGCTGCAGTCTTCCAATACATACATTGCAGCTAGCGAAGGTCAAGTTGATATAACTTCTTGGAGTGTCTCAGTGCGGTGCAATAATTGGTAACGTTTGAATTCTGCCAAAGTTTGTGGTTCGTAGCGTAGGTTCGTCTGATAGGCGATAACTGCAGCAGATATGCAGCCCCGATCCCGTACGATGCCTAAACCGTCCGAGTCAGTTGACTCAGTGATATCATTTCCTGCGACTGACAGGAATAGACGGTTTGCATCCGTTTCAAATATTCACGCTGTTAAACATAAGGGAGCCTGATTTGGGGGAAAACGTAGAAAGCTGGGATGATGGAGGACTGGGTTGGTAGTGCTGGGCGGCTTGTAGACTATTACCAAAAGAAAAAGGAATAGTACGTACAACACCAGGGATTCGCTGGTCGTCACCGACCCAACTACTAATTTGGCGCTCACTGGTTTATCTAAGGGAGAGCGGACGGGATCCCGAGTTGTCCAGAGGCTGTGGTCGTACGTGGGAGAAGGGTTGTATAATAAACATTATGTTCGGTATGGGACAATTTGTGCTGTAGTTATAAAATGATAGACTAAAAATTTCAAGTATTAAAACTCGCTTTAACGATTGAAATTATCAACGGAAATAAAATCCAACGCTTATATGCTTAAACGGTTTATTTACTATTGCTATTAAACAGGAGCAGCATTCTTACAAGACCAAAGCTTGAAAAGGGGAAAATTACTCTCTGAACTAGAAGTAGGGAAATATAAGCTATATATATATATAGTATTAGCTTGCACTTTATATGCCCACGTATCAAATTGATTAATTAGGGTTTTAAGCACTTTATTATTATTGTTTTAGCTTTTCTAATTATTCTTTTTTATTTTCTTTCGGGGTTAAGCCGTTCTTTAATCTATTTGAAGTCTTAAAACTGCCAAAGCCAGCGGATTAGCAGAGACTGAGCAGCGGCGCGCCACACCACTCCATACGCGGTTGCTGTGCCACGACGCCGTTGATAGGGTAATATTGCTGCTTCTGTTTGCAGGTCAGTTTCACCGACTTTTTGTTCACATTTCACCCTCAAATCATACCCCCAGAACACTCCGAAGTATCTATTCCAGCTTTAAGTTGACTTTCTTGTTGGAGACATGTTGCAACACGATTACACCATGACCTCTGAGAGTGCAGAAATCTTCTGCTAGCAAGTCGAACGACTTCGAAACGACTGGGCACGCACCCGCCAGTCCTCCAATATCTTTCCCCCAGCCGGGAAGCCCATCATTGATATGGCAAATGAACTTGGCGAGAAGTCATACATGGTCCTATGGTATGAGGATGGCCCCGAGGCCGAGCAATATGTTCGTCTTTATAACGTCCCAGGTACACTCTCTGGCGAAATCCTTCACATGCCTCAGAACCTACCAAGAATTAATGGGCACTTTGAAATTGATAGTGATACAGTCTGTCCACTTGGTTATTGCCTGGAGCTCCTGAGCCAATTAAGGATAATTTTGAGAGGATCGATGATCTTGTCGATCGGTTCCCCCTTCTGGACGTCGATACATCTAAGCACTTCGTGAAAAAGGGCAAGTATCGGTCCGAGATAAAGAACTTCCTAAGTGCCAAAGCGGTTCTTGTCCAGGGGAACCCAAATCTCAGCACCTTATCCGGCTCCTGGGCAAATCCCAGGCGAGTAAGCTTGTCTTCGAGAAGCTTTTGGCTTGCTAGTCCGTTATACGCAAGACTTTCTTACTCGATATCTTCAAGCGTTAGATTCTCCACATGGTCGATGCTCTGAGCTGTCTCTATTCGCTTGGAATCGTTCACCGAGACTTCGGCATCAACAATTGCCTCTTTTCTAATAATGGCAAATGCCTTGTGCTGTGCGACACCGAGAGTCGTTGGGAACAACGTTCCCCTCCTAAGATTGCTAAACAAAGAAAAATAGACGATGCAGGGTGAAGTGTAAAGTCCGACATTTACTGCATCGGCGACTGCATCAAGTGCATAGTGTATAGGAACGCACCACCCACCAAATACATTGATTGGCCAGTCCCGCCCCCTATAGAGGCAGTTGTAAAGGCATGTATGCGCGAATCGCCGGAAGAACGCCCGATAGAAGAACGCCCGATATGGTAGATAGGATGATGATCTAGACTTGATGAAGACAGGAGGCTCGATGGGGAGTAGTATTTAGCCCCCAAATATGTTTTGCTGGTGTGTGGCTGCGCAATGTGGCTTAGTGAACCGTTCCTTCCTCTGCCTTCTTAAGGCTAGGTAAATATGTAGAGCTGACAGACACTAACTCAATTGACTAGTCCTCGCCTGGTTCATTACTGGCCTGGTGAATGTTGGTTTTCCTGCCTCTGAGACTGGACTGGCCTCCCGATCTTTAGAGTTGCTGCGCCGCCCCGGAAAAGAGGACCGGCTAACCGAGAATCCAAATCGCCGAGTCTAATAAGCCGAATAAACGGTGTACTACCGATTCGCCGGCCACACCGGCCCACAGCGGTGGATATCATCTATACCATGTCCACCCGCGACGGGAGTCTCAGTCGCGACACTGACTCTGATGCAACACCGCCGGGCAACGCTGCTAGTGTAAGCATAAATGCGGCAGAGCCCGGGGGGTGGGATCAGGACCACCTATGTGAAGATTGCCAGAAAGCTCACCAAAACCCACTGTACTTCTGCTCCCAGTGTGAATGCTGCTATTGCGAGGACTGTTGGCCGAAGCAGCTTCTGCATCGACTCGGGAAGAAGGTCGCTGCCAAGCACGAGAAGGTCGACCTAGCTCTCTACATCCGCCTGAGGGACACATTCAATCCGCCTTCCGACGGGAAGATCCAGGACAAACTCCACCAGGATGATGAGGAGACAACTTGGTTTGCCGTGAATCGGGACTCCTCCGGCAAGCCCGAAATCCTCTACGACTCCGGTCGGTATGCCTCACTCGTGGCCAACGGCTCCACGGCCGGCTCCCACCTTGTTCGCTTTCCGGCCTTAGTCTCATTTATTGGACAGACCGGCGCCGGGAAGAGCACCTTGATTAAGATCCTTATCGAGAGAATGTTGAACCCTAATGTGATCGAAGGAGGCATTGACGCAGCCTCGTGCAGAGAAATATTCCCCGCCCCCGTTGTCGGGTCGTTTGAGAATAGCAATGTTCCTACCTCCGGTGACGTCCATCTATACGCTGATCCCCTATCTTACTTCGCAGAACGGCCTATATTCTATGTAGATAGTGAGGGACTGGAAGGTGGAGAGAAGCCGCCTATTGCAACAAAATGTCGAGATCCTACTCGACGATCCTATCCTGGAGAGAAGGCGACGAGGTCGAGTTGGACCAAGAATCGACTCACAAAGAAGTGGCGATTTTCTAGGGAGACCTCACGCAAGATCGACTGGGCGGATGCACCAGAAAAGGAGAAGAGGGAGTTCGCGGTGACGCAATTCTACCCTCGGATTCTCTATACCTTCTCCGATGTTATCGTCTTCGTTCTTCGCAATGCACGGTGAGAGTTTGGAGTTAAAAAATTTTTGAACTTACTGGCTAACACTTCTAAAGAACCTTTGAATCGGCTGTCGTGACAAGGCTTGTGGATTGGGCCGCAGAGGTACTTAACGCATCGACAAATCAGCCTCGACTGCCGCACGCCATAATAGTTATCAATGCTTCCGACGCGCGGACAAGTCCCGAACAATGGGATGTTGACTATGCAACTACTTCGCTCTTAGAAAGTGTTGGCCAGTCGATTCCGTCTGAGAAGGACGCGGAACGGGTCGCTAAGCTATTGAAACACTGGCATCTACCTCAGAAGCCTGTCCGCAATGTGCGGGACTTGTTGCTGTGCTACTACTCTTCCGTACGTGTTGTCCATATCCCAGATGATGACCAGTACCTCAAGATGGAAGCCCAAATCGAAAAACTGCATAGCGAAATCCGGTCAGCCTGCGAGGCCTCCATGTTGGCTAAGAAGAGGGCCCGAATGTTGATGAATGCTGATGAGCTGGACGAGCTTTTTCAAGCAGCATTTGAGCACTTCTCTTACAGCCTCAACTCCCCATTCGACCTAATTAAGGCGGCTCGAAAAAACATCCCGATACCGCGTGACTTTGCTGGTAACGTCACCAAAGTCGCCGTCGCCATTCGAGACACTCTACAGGCAGACGGCAAGACTATCAACGTGGACGACATATTCGAGCCATTAAGCTTGATGGTGGCAACCTGCATATTTCTCGAGTGTAGCAGAGGCAATTGGAAAGGTGAGATGTTGACATACACTCAAATCCTGGGATGTCTAACACAAGCATTTCCTAGGTTCTGCTATTGAGTTTTTTGATAGTAACTTTATAGATGCTTGTGAAGTCGCTCTTCAGGATTTCTGTAAACAATTTTGGCCTTGCGAGTTTGAGGTTGATGGAGGGCGAGGTAGAGGGCGATGCGTCAACACCCTCGAGAGGCATCAGAAAGGCCACCAACTAAAGGGCAAGCAGTACCCTGGAGATTACATGGCAAGCTTTAGCTTTGGTACCATGCTCCCTATATGGATAGATCGGGTCCGCTTCTGGCTTGAACGTTGCCAGTCCTACCTTCTTGGGCGCCCTCACGCTAGAGAAGAAGACGTGGTGCCCCAGATCCATCGCCACAATATCCACCGGTTTTTCGAACAAATAGGCGGCTCGCTCTTATACTTCAGTCACTCAATCTGCTTGTGCTGCTTGAGGGAGCTACCAGAACATCCTCTACAATGCGGACACGTTCTTTGTACCCCTTGCACAAAGACATATGGAGAGCTAGAGAAACGCCTAGGGGACTCTCCAGACTCTATTATTCAGCCTGGCCAGATATTATTATATCGGTGCCCTCTCCACGTAATTCGGAAAACGCAATTTGGACTCGTTGAACCGAGGACGATCGATTTGAAGCCGGACTTGGCCGGTGTCCGACTCCTGTGTCTTGACGGGTAATGCCACAGCCACTTACTAATTAGGAGCCGGGCTAACAAGTCGATCCACCAGGGGCGGCATTAGAGGCATTGTCGAGCTCGAGGTTCTTAACCAGATCGAGATGTACCTAGGCGGTCATCTGCCCATCCAATCATTCTTTGATCTTATTGTCGGAACGAGGTTTGTGTGAATTTCATCGCTGATTGAAAATACTTTCGTAGGTATGAATCTAACCTTTCGGAAATAGTACCGGAGGAATTATTGCAGCTGGTCTTGGAATTAAGAACTGGCGAGTGTCGGAGTGCATCGAAAAATTCGAAACGCTTGCTGACAAGGCCTTCACGAGGAGACTACCTGGCATACATGATATACCCATTATCGGTAGAGCTGGGAGAAAGTACCGAACTAAGCCATTCGAGGAAGTTTTAAAAACAGTCTTCCGTGATGATTTTCTCTTTGGGGGGCCATATCTCGACCCAGGTCACTATAGAGCGAAGGTTGCACTAACGTCAACCACGGCTACCGGGAGTACACCTATGGTATTAGCCAACTACAATAGGCCGCACGAGTCTCCACGTAGGTGTCTAAGTATTCAGTGTGGGATTTTTACTCACTTCCATTCAGGCACAGAGTTCCTTCGACCGGATCAACCTACTAGTGAGCTTAAGATATGGGAAGCGTCAGTGTAATTCAAATCCTTGTTTGATAGACCTAAATATACTAATGCCTTTAGCTCACAGCATCCGCGCAACTACAGCCGCGCCAGGATATTTCAAGCCGTTTACAAAACTTGAGACAGGCCAGAGTTTTATTGACGGTGCTCTCTATCATAATAACCCTGTATACGTCGCATTCGAAGAGAGCAAGCTCCTCTGGCCTGATGTGCGCCACTGCCTACCTGACATCGTGCTCTCTATAGGGACTGGCCACAACCGCCCTGCAGCAGACATAGTCAAACCGGAAATTAACAACGCGCAGCTACTACGTCCACCCGAAACCTCTACTGTCACAACCCCTCAATTCCAAATTAATACTGAGGGTGATGTCTCCCGGATGTTTCAAAACTTCAAGATGATGTTCACGCGAATGTCTACCGTCCTTAACTCTCATATAAGATGGGTCACATTCGAACAGGATGTTACGCTTTCCGTTCCTCGCACCGATATCAAGAATGTAAGAAGTCGTTTGCAGCGTATTGACCCACGTTTAGGATATGATCCCCCTTCCCTCGATGACAAGGCGAAAATGAAAACCTTGAAAAGGACAGTCAAGCAAGTCCTTAATCAGAGTATTGGCTACAATAGGCAGATCCGGCACGTCGCTCATAGACTTGTAGCGTCGTGCTTCTACTTTGAGAAGATGCGCCATGATAGTGTCGGCTCCGGTCATTACCAATTCAATGGTAGGGTAAAACACTGCTTATGCCATCACGTGTACCTACTGATGTAGAGAAGGGCGTATTCTCTGCAAGTATCCGAATAATTCCCACGAACTTAGCCACCTGGGATCCTTTCTCGTAACGAAGTGTTTAGAAGTTCATCATGGCAAAGGCCGAAAGTATCCATTTTTCCGCATTGAGGAACAGAGACGGCCACGGATCGATAAAGAAATAACCATGCACGTCATCGACAAAATGTGCAAAGGCACGCTTTCTATCTTCGATTTTGACAGAGTTGACTATCGAGTCTCTAACAAGAATGCCGAAGTAACCATCTCTATGGTGTTCTGGGACATCGAAGACGGTACAGCAGATATCATTCCCATAAGTGGGTTTCCGCGAAAAATTATCTCTGAGAGTTCCTTGAGTAAGCCAAACTTATCCCGGGCGGTGCGGTTGATGCTAACCCACACTCAAATAGATATGCCATCCAGCCCTAGTTTTGGGATTGTAAAAATCTCAGCTGAAGAATTTTGGACGGAAATGAACAGCGATAGGACTAATTATCCAAAACCCGCGAAGACTGATAATGAGGAAAATGAAAGCAGCGGTTCATTTGTGCTCAGCTCAAAAGACACTTCGCGCGGAATCTGGCAAGAAGCTGGACGATTCTGGGAGACTCGTCGAGTTCTTCGGCGCCGTGAGTCGCCCTCCTTCGTATTTATCTGGGGATAGCTATACTGACAGCTAGGACACGAATAGGGGACTTCATGCAGGTCCGACGCTTAACAAGTCCATTGACCCCGCAGCGCTCCCCTTCTTCTTCGTCAGCGCGAGTAGAGGTCTCGAGTGACGAGGCAACTCCCACGACTCAGAATGATGTAGAAGTTCGTGTCAACTTGCCAATTCGAGAAGGGGAGGAACCGCAAGTGACCAACAGTCAGCCCATGGATGTGGAACCTACCACTTTCGAAGTTGGAGATGAAGAAGACCAACTTACTAAAGCAATCCAACTAAGCATCCAGTCCAATCAGGGGGTCATGGCGGGCGGGACGAATCTAGTGGCGTCGGAGCGTGCTATTGCTCTGTCCTTGCTTGAGGGCCGGGGTGGGCCCCTCGATTTTGATTTTGAGGCTCTTCAATTTGACCCAGATGAATTCGATAAAGAAGTTGCGGAATAAGTGGCTAGTGGTATTGGAAATATGGACTTCGCTAATCAACTACTCTGACACTAAATTTCCTATATCGCGGATGATGACAGGATATACGAGCATATACGATCTTATTGAGGGCGAAAATCAATCTCTTGTTCTGGTTCAAGTTGTAATCCCTGCTTGTCTCAATCGTGAATAGCTTAAAATCCCTTAGGTATACTACATAATCCTAAACTCGTTTATTTATAAGTATGATCGCTGCATATTGTATTAGATCCAAGCCATCTTCATCACGCCGATTGATCTCCATCCCGTATTAGCTCATTGAGACTATC
Organism: Nemania bipapillata; assembly: GCA_029590615.1. Classification (NCBI taxonomy): domain Eukaryota; kingdom Fungi; phylum Ascomycota; class Sordariomycetes; order Xylariales; family Xylariaceae; genus Nemania; species Nemania bipapillata. The sequence continues at coordinate 9,106 of JAPESX010000832.1, forward strand.
AATTCTAAACTTCGATCTAGGCTCACCATAGTCCATTTTATAGGGGCCCCGATAATTACATAATACTTGAGTCCTACCTATAAAGTAACAAAACATTAGGTTCACTAGTTCCTTATACTTTATTCAATACGGTGCTGAGCTAGTTACTTGACTAAGAAGTTTATAATATAGGTTATGGTGTCGTTTCATTTTAGTCTAAAGAACTCGATTCGCAAGAAAGGTAGGACTAGAGGACCAGCCTGGCTAACTAAGAGTGTAGACTAGCAAGGAGTATATAGCGCAGTTGCGAGTATAGAAATCAATGAAGAAAAAGCTGCAAATAAAAACAACAGTCCCCATATACTACAACGATCTGTGCCTGTCTCGCTCGCACTATCTCAATACAAATGGGGGATGGAATGTCTCATAATTAGTCATGATTAGAGTTGATATCTTGGTCTAAACGATGCCCCGAAATGATAAGAAAACCCGAATTTATTTCATCACAGTCTAGAATTGGCTCATAATCCGCCGCGGCGTAGCGTGTATCCCGCATGCGTGCATGTATGTATGCGTCCCGTCTCCGCCTCATTGTCCCTGGAGGCTTAGACTCGGTGCTCGGAGGGGTAGGACATGCCCTGCGAGTTCGCCTGGTAGCCGGTGGTGTCGAGCTTGGTGGCGACGGCGCGGTGGGCGACCTCCTTGCCGTTCTGCACGAGCACGCAGGTGTGGCAGAAGCACGAGGTGGCGAGGTCGAGCAGGAAGTTGCCCTGCAGGTTGTACCGCTTGCGGATCTCGACGCGCTGCAGCAGGGTCGGGAGCCACCAGCCGCCGCAGTGGGAGGCGCCGCAGAAGAACAAGCACTAATAATACGCGGGCGAGGTTAGTTTACGGCCTTGGCTTGTCACCAGGGGGGTTGGAGGAGTAGAAGTGGAAGAGAATGATGATGACGACTTACGGAGGTGTTCACGGGGCGGTAGCCGGTGAGATTTGCATCCTTGTTCATCCGGTGGTGCGTCTTGCCGAAGGTGACCGAGGGCAGACAATAGGTGACGGCGCACTCGTCGATGGGGTCCAGGCAGGAGAAGAAGCTGGTGTACCAGGCCCCGGCGCCCTCGGGCGAGCCGGACATGAGGACCTCGGCGGGGCGCTCGGCGACGCTGTTGAGCGCGTCGGTCCAGAACTGGACATCATTGTCGTCGAGGAGGGCGCGGGTGGCGCTGGGCTTATCGGCAGAGTAAGACATGGCGACTGGAGGGTTTGTCGAAGGAGTGACTTGAAGTGAGTGAGAAAGTTGAAAAAGCTGAGTGGCTGAATGGGCTGAAAGAGCGACTTGAAAATGCTTGAAGAGAATGAATGAGTGAATGGAAGGTCAGATGAGGAACTGTCGAAGAAATGCGAGATGTGGTTGTACTTCCAAACTGACTCGAGGACTTGAGGCCTCGACGCCTTTTAATGTCCTTCTAGAGCCGTTGAGAAGCCCATCCCTTACGAGCGATCGCAATATCAAATGCGTATGCACCGACCTCTGATGAGCCTTCAACCTTGCAAAGATACGCTCGACCTGCATTCAGCTAGGACGCGGATGGTTTCGACCACGCCTCGAAACGGGTCGTCGCTAGTTTCCACTACTGCGGAGTGACAGGTAAGGCCTACATCACGGCTGAGAGCTCTGTGGGGTCGACTCAAATTATCTTGGACATTAGCTAACTAGTTGTGGCTTTGAGTCACCGCCGGCTCCCTTGTGCAAGATGGTGAACTACTTAGATGCTCATATGAGAATTAGTTGGTGATGAATAAGACCTTCAGTAGAGAGGATAGGTACATAGGCTTAGGTATTATCCAGCTTAGGTGCAACCGCTAAAGTTGCATCGATATGTATAAATAAGCATACTCGAACTAGGATAACGTATAAGATTTTAATACTCGCGGATAGTGATAAATGCGTATGTAAGGGATTGCTTAGCTCTGCTATCCCTCATCTATCTTGTATGTAAGATCGAAAGATTCTGTACTAGTTTCTAGAAACTTTAGGCCGATTCAATACCAAACCTTTCAGCTGGTACCGCCACAGTCCCTCTGAAATCTCGCTAACATAAGGGTAAGGCTGATTACAACACACCTAGCTCCCCGAAAGGAGCAGGAGATCGACAGGCTGAGGCGGTTAGAGGGAAAGACAACCAAGCGAAAACTACCGGCGCTAGGACCTGGAAGTGGCCTGGGCGGTATACCTCTAGCCGAGAGACGAGGATCCCGGAGAGAAGTTGTAAGCGCGGTACGTGATCTCGGCATAGATGAAAATGTTGCGGGACGAAGCAGTACTCAAAAATGATACACAATTTCTATCTTCTACTTAAGTCATAATACCTGAGCCTTTTTTCTCATTATGATATTAGCAGCGTAGTTTTATCGTTTGGCAGCGGTTTTAACTGAGAACTCGCTTGCACCACTATCTAGGACCTGTCGCGCATAGTCGACCCTGCATGGGAATAAATTAGTGGGCTACACAATGGTATGGCATTTTTATGAGAGTCAAAAAGGAGACAACATATCAATTGTTATAGATAGTATACAATTTAATGTCCCGCTCAGCGACGGTGAGCTCAAACCAGTGGTTAGTTTTACATTGGCCGCATGAGCGATGGGACATGTCAATGCCGAATTGAGTCCTACAGCTATACCCTTGTCTATCTACACTATCGTGGCTGGTTTCGGTCTCCGCAAAGTGCTGGTCCATGCAGATTTTTGCGCCCCCGTCGAGATGATCCCCTATTAGAACGATTCATTTTGCGTCATAGCACTCATAGCTGAAATTCTTGTTGCATGAGATGCTTAATGATTCGCCCATTAACGATCAGAGATATCTATAGACCTTGGAGTCTCGCAAAGGCGATCTGTTTGGGTTGCCATCAATGCGAAACTCCTCAATTACGAGACTATGTAACTCCTTAATTCGTGCCACATTGTGGAAGAGGAAAAACCAGTATGGGTGATTTGAAAACGATAGGGAACCACATGCATTATCGGAGATAGGAGATGGTCGTATCGCTACCATCATGTAAGGGACCTAAGAGTTGAAACCGCAATTCAAGAAGGTCCTAGGTTTGAGAAACTACAGCATCAAGGAATATGTCCCGTTTGCTTCCCCGCAGGGCCGTCTTCTGCGTTCTCTTTCGACAAAGTTTCGCACACTGATCAGAAAAATCTTGACCCACCGTGCATAGGTCGTTGGACCTCTTGGAATTGGAAAAGCTAATTAAACTTCATTAATCTCTTATTTTAGCGAACTCTCTCTACTGGACGATCATGAACACCACCGAACTGGATATATTCCTATTCTGAAAATCAGATTTATTTCGAACAGCCTGGAAGTCGGAGCAAGATGGATAAGCGACTCATGAAACCCCCATCGGGATACCACATAATCTCCCCTTCCATTGCACGTAGCAGCGGAGCGACGGTTATATTCTAGTTCTACACGAATCAGTATCGTTCGTATTTAAAAATTCGGCGTCGTTTTATTACTATAAACTCATTACAAGTTGAATCATACGAATATTATCGTGGGTTTATAGCATGGACATCGGCTACGTGAGGCTAGTATGATAGGGTATCGACTTACAGCGACAAGCCAGTTTTAGCCCTACGAACAAAGGCGAGAATATTTGGAGGATGGAGACCCTTAGGTTTACTTTTAGGTTTACTCCTAGCCTGCTAAAGTCTCATATATCGGGGACTGCAAGCGGTCAATATTTCCCACTTCACAACTTTCTCCTGTAGCAGTATCGTGGTACTGTACTGTAGGTGTGTTCAATGACTTGGGTTTGAAATTTACCAAAACGATGCTATAGACTATGTTATAAGTAACCCGGAAAGAGACTAGGAAGGGGTATCTAGAGACTAGTGAGTTGTCCCGCTTTAAAATGAATATATAGCACCTTGATTTTATAAAGAGTGGTCCAAGAAGATAGCCACTAACGTTGTTATACTTAGATGTCGCCCAGAGGGAACAAGTTATTAAAGCGACGTATAAGATCTCTATTTTGCCCGCATTGACCCCATATCTGGGTACAGTTTCAAGACAGGTTTACAATGGTCCGTGCTAACTTCAAGTCTTTTCTAGGCAATAACATCACTCGTAAAAGTAGGTTGTCGAAAAACGCCTTTTTACATAATGCGAAATAAGTTTATACGGTTTATTACAAACTTGCTACTTATTTTTCCGGGGCTGCAATTATCCGTGGAAATATGTTCCTCCGGCGGGGGATTTCGGGACGGAGCTCAGACATTTTGGAGTGATGTTTGAGTATTAACCAGTCCCGAACATAAACGGGGAGCCGCCATTTTGGGCAAGTCACGGACAAACGTGTTGAGCCAAGAAGACACCTGCATACTGTCCGCATCAAACAGAGTGAACATGTCCACGAATCCAAATATTCACCTATATTGCAACATTTTACTTAAGAGCTGCTGCCCTACATCGCATACTTTGAAGATGCCTACCAGCATGCACTGTTGGGAGCGGTGGGTCGTGCCTACTTACTGATTCCGTATGAATACGTAGGAGAGAAGGTACGGTAAACCTGGACAAGGAGGTACGATGCCTATAATTACTGTGTACCGTGCACTTGGGTTTGTT
>JAPESX010000833.1:0-13720 GCA_029590615.1 Nemania bipapillata
TTATCTATACGGTTACTTAGTTTGTCCTACTACTATNGGGACACACGAGGATAACAATGCAAAATTGCGTAAGTGTGCCCCATGTGTTATTCATACCTAGTTTGTAGTATATAAGCCATGTGCCTTCGCTAATGGATAGTAGTATTCTGTTCATCGGTCAAAGATAAGTGCATGATCGATCATCTGGACTTGTGTGCTGCGTTGCTCTTCCGACAGAGCCCTTGGCCACATGATAAGGAATGGGAAACGTATACCCACGACAGTGTTTTTGGGAAAGACCAGCTGCTAGAGAAGGCATATGAAGATATGCTCCGTGCTGAACAGTATCATGGTGTGTTTTCTTACTACTTTGCTGGATAATGTTCAGACTAATGATTCTGTTATATTATAGCAATTTGCCCGACAGATGACCAGAATGGCAAAGTATTCCGGGAGTTAAGCACTCGGCTGAAGTCCCAAAAGAAAAATAGGTAGAGTATTGGTTTGACACCAAGGATGCAGTCATGGTTAGAAAGATTGACTTCTCTGATTATTCGCGGACTCATTCATAAATCATCTTCAGAAGATAAAATCTGTAGTATCAGTACCATGAAGAATGGCTGCTACATGGCAATTTATCACCAAATTACAAACCAAATTTGTGTACACATAGAGCGCGTCGAGGCGCACACAAAGACGAAGGAGGGTATCACAGGGATTTATGAGTTAGTTAATGAAACATACTTATGCCCGTATTGAATTATACGGCATGGATGTAATATTGCCTTAGGTACTATCTATAGATGTAGCCTAGGTATTTAAATCGAACGATAGAAAAGCTACTACAGTGTAATATACCCAATACAAATATCAATAAATAATACGATTGCGGTATTATGTATGAAGAGCAATCTAAATACTTATGGACCTGCCTATAAAATAGTTAATATATTTGTTTATTTAATAAGTGAGAATTCCTTAGGCTCTTGTGATATATATTAAAACGGCAATGTAGGTTATATATACCGCACTTTAAAAGCCTGACCTTAGTTATAATAACTTTTCCAAAAGTTTTACTAAAATATAAGTAAAAAGCAANCGATTATAAATTTTATATATAAAAACCGGCTGCTTTTTTAAAAAAGNTTAYTAAAAGCTTTTTTTAATRAAACTATATATATAAAAAAATTTAACGTAAATTATTRCGCTAGACTTAAATTAATATATCCCCCCTGAGGACTTATCCACTTACTCCGTTTCAACATCAAAAGGGAGACACGTGCCAGCATGNCTTTTAGAAATCGAACCGTAAGACCGTCTACGCCTGGGGAGGTACTCTTCGCACCAATCGTACATGACCCGACTTCGCACGTGGAGACATGTTCTTCGAAGGGTTTGGATGATCTGTCGGGTGTGAGCCGTACCTTGCATGGCTCCGGGATATTGTTGGCCGCGCTGTTCCTTTCCAGCGTCGCCTTTCGCAGTGCTTGGGCCTCGCCCAGCTGTGACTCGACGACGGGGCCACCCACGATGATTGGTGGCGGTGGACAGCCCCTTAGCGGATATCTGGTCTGCCGGCTCGCTACCGCCTGGTCTGGGGCAGTGCCACGCAATAAGAAGGTTTGCACCTTAAGCAGACCCCAACTGCGATCCAGTCTCTGGGACCTGATGCTAGCTCTCCCCTTCAACATGGAGACCCTAGAACCCTATCGCGATAATCTTAGTGCGAGTGAGAAACGAATAAGACTCTACTCGTTGGCGACACCCTACCCGATGTGGACCGTGGCCACCTAAGTGTCCAGGCCTTAACACCAGACAACCCTTCCACGACCAGTCCCCAGGTCGGTTCCGTCGAAATAGCCTCAGTGCGAGTGAGGAGCGCATGGTCCATTGTTCCCTTTTTCGATTCGCTCGATCGGTCGTCGTACCGCACTACGGCCCACCTTTCCTCGGGCGCGACCCCGAGTTCTAGCTTCCCGTTGCCTGCCGCCGTCTCCGTCCGGGTTGCCCGTCGGGGCTTTTGGTAGGCTGACTATGTCTTGCTGCAGGGTCATCGATGATTACCACGCCGGCATAACCATCAAAACACCTGCGACTAACCTGCTTTGATTGTTTGACTCCTCGTTGCTACCCCGTCGAGGGCTGAAGTCGCATGCAGAGCGTCGTGCATGAGCCAAAGGCTTAGCCTAGCAAGAAGCGTTACCCGCAATCCCAGAAGTCGTCAAAGCCGAGGGTGCTCTGTCGCTAAATCGAGTACTGGGTGGCGTTGAGTGGTTTTCGTATCTAGTGTCCCTCTAAGCGTAGTGTTTGTAGTTGACGTCTGATTTCGATGTGGGTTGCCGGGCTATACAGCCTGCATCTAATATGTTCGAGAGCCTTTCTCTAAAGCGCCCCTCTCCCCTATGAAGATTCTTTCCTTATACTCTCTTATCTCTCTTCTGACTAATCTGCTCTCCCCTGAAGGCCGACTGGTGGGGAGAAATGAAAGTTAGCATAGGAGTATGCTTCTCAGTCAGAGCTTTCGACATTGATTGATAAGTCACATCTCAGAGTGTGAAGTAATCGTTTGAGTGTCATATGGAGAGCACGGGTCATATTTATTGAGGTTGTCAGCGCCTATTTCTATATTAAGAAATTTCATAGGCTTCGTTGCTAAGTAATAACGCCTGTCCAAAGAGCCCCAGAATACAAGTTCCCCTTTCTCCTAATTAGTTACTCGCTGAGCAGCGACGAAATCCAACAACAGTGCACTGGATTGCAAACCAACCATGGCCATTTTCAGTCCTATCTTACTCAATTTTGTAGAAGCATCGCTTTTTGCTGGCTCCGCACCTTGTTCCTCTTCTACAGTTATAATCCGGTAGTCTAAATCGTCTTTTTGGAAAGCAACCCAAAATAACACAGCACTTAGCGCCATAGTGCTTGCTAGAGTAGCGAATAGGATAGTTTAGTAATGGTTCTTCGAAGCTGATCCGAGTTTAATCCCTAAAGCAGAAGCCACTGCTGCAGCTATCTCCTGCAAAGCCCTGACCATGGCTTTCGTTCTTGCTGGAGCTTCGTGTTATGTGTATTCGTTTAAAGATACGGTCTCTGATATCTCGCCTGTCGCTAGAAGAAAATGTAATTAGATCTGAATCCATACATTAACTTCGTTCGGTTTAGTCTTCGCCGGCTCGCTCCCAAGAGAACTATCCCTAGCAGCTGTACACTCGAGGGGGTATGCATAGCATGGACCGCGACTGTAAATGAGGTGCTGAAAGCCTGCGGCATATGCGAGTCCACCTGAATGAATAAAGCGCTGAAGCTGCTCCGCGTTGGTCTGATTGCGGCCCGTCCCGCGTTTGGGTGCCCTATAGATTAGTAAGTAGAGTGGGTAGGTGAGCTCGTCCGACTTCACTTTTCCGGCTTCTGTCCTAAGAGAAAGAATATGTGTGGTGTTGATCGTCATGTTCTACTCCAAGCATTGTACCGTGAGTCTGATGGATATCTGCATGAAACCACCTGAATCGATTTCAAGTGTTAGGTAGTCTAGCCAGATGACAGGCAGACGAATTCAAGTACAGGCGTTCGAGAGTGAGACCTGCAGCGCATCCAGCGTTGCCCACTTACAATTTTGACCTCCACTCCACCTTTATTTCCACCACAATCACCTCTCTTGCAGAGCTAATATTATCAAGTCGCACTACCCCGTACGATGGCTGCCAAAATAATTTATTATTCTGTGGATACTGTCATTCAGGAGTTTTTCGGAAGCAAAAGTGCCACCAGAAAACAATGCGATGACCTAGCTGCATCACTTCTCGGCGGTTCTGTACTCGCGGTCCCCATTCAAGGATGTTTCAGCTACACAGTCGCCGGTTCGTCCGTGGAACGGATTGTTCAATTTCGGAGAGAAACCGCTGCGCTTGATATGGAGCCTATTCGACTAAGCCGAATCATCTATGGACTTTTCGTGGCCGAGTGCACTTACCATGGTACTATTGGTCATGAGCCATCACTTCTTGTTTATGTGATCCAAAAGGTTCCCGGGGTTCCTTACATCCAGTCTCGACCAATGCCAACCGATTTGATTCTCTCTTCAGATGCAGAGTCCAAGACTGTCGCCACTGTGACTGATTTTGGCAGGTGAGCGCGTTCTGCATCATCGTCCGCGTGTCGCCTCCAAACACTTCATCATTGTTGACACCGTGAATCGTAGGTTCTTTGCAGCATCGTGGAAGCATCCGCAGACACTTGATTCAAGTAAGTTTCTGCACTTGCGGAAAGAATATGAAAAGAGGGTCGATCTCTTGGTTGAGGGGCTCCCTCCACGATTTGCACCTCAATTGAAGATTATTCAGCGGCAGCTCAGCAGCTTGTTTACGTCCCCGTACCCTCTTGTCCTCTCACATCAAGATCTCTGTGAGATGAATATCCTTACAGACTCGAAAACCGGTCATGTGACTGGTGTCATCGACTGGGAAAGCTCACAAATTCTCCCGTTCGGAATATCGTTGTGGGGTTTGGAGAACTGTCTGGGCTGGATGGATTCTAGGGGGTGGCACTACTATCCGAACCGGGACGCACTCGTCCGCACATTCTGGGAGAGTTTTGACCAAGAGCTGGCTGTTTGTAGGACGGACTCCGAGGAGAGCATACCCAAACTGGTGCGGCAACCAAATATCACTGAAGACATCCCAGGCAGCACTAGCAATAGCGTAGAGAAGACAGAGGCGTCAGGAGAAAGCGGGAAGGATGTAGGGTGTGTGCGTACTCTTGTGGGCATAGACACTATTATGCTTGCACGATCGCTGGGAATTTTGTGCCGTTATGGATTTGCTTGGAATAGAGGAGACTGGGAGATTGCCACTCCTGAGGATGGGGACAGGCTCAAGTATCTCGATGCATTTCTTAGCACAACACTGTAGGACAAGGTCGACGGGGGGAGAAATTCAGCGTTTCACCGACAGACGTAAGTTACTTTTCTAAGTTAATGGCAACATTGAAGCTCCGTTCGTATAGAGGTTATTGAGTAATTTGGAGATGAGCATGTTGGGGCTATAGTAAAAGAATATGTAGTTGTTGTCAAGAACATTACCCTGTCAATATCAACAGCCATTGTCATTGCTGCCTTCTAGGCAGAACAGGCAACGGCCTGTTGGCTAGAGAGACATTGTGTATATAAGTGAAGTTTATTTCTATCGTTTCAGAGAAGAACCTCTTGTTCTTCAGATCAGAATGCAATCTAGTTTAGTTACAGTGTTTCTGCTACTATTATCCAACAAGGCGCCCAATAGGCTGACGGGTCCCCTAAAGTGTGGCGTTGGGCGCGCTCATCCAGATTCACTACAACTTGATCACATATGGAGTAAGAGTGAGCAATGTAAGTTACGCCGCTAGTAGTAGCTATCATTGTGGGATCAAAAGCTTAGAACAGCTTCCCTCTATCCAGAAAAAAAGCAGGAAACAACTATAGGTCGCCACTTGTCTAGGTCAGTTTTAATACGTAGATTATGTAGCTAAATAAGTAGGGTAAACGAATAAATGCAATAGAAAGAGTCAAAGACCTCCGGCTTCTCTACCTTACCAAGGTTGTAGCATAAGTCTAGATTGACTTGATTTCACCTTAGCAGGCAGGTATAGTATATGTGGCGTTGTTCCAGCCAACTTGCGCCAACCACCTTAATTTCAACATCCAGGCAGCTTTCAATGTGGCTAGCTTTGTTTTATGCTAGGAATCTCCCAAAATATGATAAGCTATCCCGCAAACTCTACTTTCGGATCGCTTTTATCTCAGCGATGATGGCTTCACCAAGAATCTTAGTCGATCCTCGGCCCCCCATATCCGCAGTTAGTACATCTGGCTCAGATCGAGCGAGAACGTTCTCTACTGCTTTAAGGAGCACCTCAGCGGCTTCAGTGTGACCAAAATGTTGGAGGAGCATCTGGCCAGCCCAAATCATGCCAATCGGGTTGGCAATACCTTGACCCGCAATGTCGGGCGCACTCCCATGCACAGGCTCGAAGAGGCTAGGGAACTTCCCTTCGGGATTGATATTGGCTGAAGGCGCGATACCAATGGTCCCCGTGCAAGCTGGGCCAAGGTCGGAGAGTATGTCTCCGAAGAGATTGCTGCCGACTACAACGTCGAAAATATTAGGCTTTTGGACGAAGTGGGCGGTAAGAATATCGATGTGATACTTGTCAACGTTGACGTCTGGGTACTTCTCAGCCATCTCACGCACGCGAGAGTCCCACCACGGCATGGTCGTGTTGATTCCGTTGCTCTTCGTTGCGCTCGTGAGTCGCTTGCGGGGTCGACTCTGCGCCAGATCAAATGCATACTTGAGGACTCTATCAACGCCGAACCGCGTCATCACAGTCTCCTGCATGACGATCTCACGGTCGGTTCCCTCGAATATCTTGCCGCCGATGCTACTATATTCGCCTTCCGTGTTCTCGCGCACAATCCAGAAGTCGATATCACCGGGCTTGCGACCAGCCAATGGCGATCGAACACCTTCGATGAGACGACACGGTCGCAGATTGACGTACTGATCGAATTCGCGGCGGAATTTAATGAGACTGCCCCAGAGGGTTACCTCATCCGGGACCTCATCAGGCATGCCAACGGCACCAAAGTAGATTGCGTCGAACTGGGATAAGACAGTTTTCCAATCTTTAGGTAACATGTCTCCATGCTTCTTGTAATACGGGACACTCGCAAACTCGAATTCTTCAAAATGGAGTGGGATGCCGTATATTTCGCCGATTGCCTCCAAACATCGAACGCCATATGGCGTGACCTCGACACCAATCCCATCACCAGGGATAACCGCAATCCTCAAAGCTTTCTGAGCCATGGCGGGCGGATACTTCAATCAAGTTACTTGGGGAAGTGGCTTTCTTTTTCAGAACATAAAATCAATCGGATTGTATTTTGTGACATGTGAGAACTGTTGGCCCGTGAATACTAGTCAGATGTTCACATGGAATAATACACACCTACATATGTAGTAAGGTAAGGTGGTGGAGTCGAGAAGCATCTCCACATTGGAGCGCGGGGAGGCGGTTAAAGTTAACCAACCCACTGCGCTGCGGGACTAGTAGACAGGCAATCCCTCGAATAGTGTCAGGGTAAACAACAATCTTTTAGAGGTAAGGCGACCGAAAGGTTTCGATATATTATTTATCTCTTGTGATGCCACAAAAGCTTCAAAAGTTCATAGAGTATGTCCTACACCCCTGAAATCCTTATATCTTGGCAATGTGATTATTCATCGGCCATAAAGAGGCATATCGCGAGCGATTCAGCCCTACCAAGGCAATACACCGCCGTCAAGATCGACCATGCCATTCTTCTCGATATCTGAGTCTCTTTTCCCTAGTACAACATCTACTAGGGCCATTGCAGGATCTTTTGGGTCTCTGGCGCCTCCTTTTATTCGCATCTCGCGGCCTTTTTCTCCAGTAAGATTAGAGATGCACCACCCCGGGTTGAAAGCAAGGACTCTACAGCCCCAGTCCGAAAAGTTGTAGCGCTGACAGCCAGCTAACATATTTAATGCGGCCTTACTCATGCGATAGTGATCCCCGCGTATATGGCGAAACTTGTACTCGGGATTCAGTCTTAGACTGACTGAGCCTTGCTCGGAGGAGACATAGATGACATATGGCTTGGCTGATTTTCGAAGTAGGCTTTCCAGGGTTTCCGTAACTGCTAGCGGTCCAAACACGTTGGTCTCAAACGACTGACGCAGCGACGTCATGGTGTCGACTTTTTGATAAACGATAATACCAGCATTGTTAATCAAAACATCTAGCTTGCCGAACTGGGTTTCGATTTGCTTCTTGGCGGCCTCTATTAATTTCTGATCACAAACATCAATCTGTAGGACGGAGATAGTAGCCTTTACCGAGTCCCCAAGTGTGTTTTGTATCTCGTGAAGGGCATTGTGCCCCTTATCAACCGATCGACAGCCGAGTAGGAGACAGAAGTCGGAAGATGTTGTTGCCAAGGCTTTCAGTGTCTCAAAGCCAATGCCACTGTTGGCACCTTTGAGAAGTTAGTTTTTCCCGCCAGATAATATCATCTCAAGTGAAACTAAGCAACTCACCTGTGACGAGAATGACTGTCTGATTAGATGTCATACTAGGTGATGATATATGATTTCGCAAGCTGTAGGTATGTAATTGCTAGGATAGGTTGATCAATTAACTAACTGATGACCCCTAAACCAACATGATACTACCTTTGACGAAAACCACTTATCACCTACATTTATATACATATGCTGTTGTTACCCTTGCATTTTCGCTCCTTGGTCTCTTGCTACTTTTACCAGTTGTCAACTCGGACATAAGGAGCCAGTGTCGCCGTATTGTCACGGACATTGGACATTTTGAATATTCCGGGGCAGCTTAAGGCGCCATGATACAGCTGAGATAAACTCAATTATACTTGCATGTAAATAGCTTTAGTAGTACTGCAGTGGCATATACAGTTGGCCTATTATTAGGAATTGCTATACGCGTATTGTTAATCTAGTATTCTGTATACGTAACCGTTGGAGTTAAGGAGACTCTGGACGAATGCCGGGCTGTTAAATCCGCCTTGGCACCAATGGTCAGCAAAGCACAGACATTAGACTATTATCAAATCGTTCAGGAACCATGCTGCGCATTGAATTATGTCAAATAACTATGTTTTCAAGCAATGCGCTTGGCTATTGCTAGTATTCGCATCTTCTCTGCTCTCGATGCATTTATATCTACATGAGTTGGTGGCCTTGGAGGAGCAATTTTAGGGCATGTTGTGCAGAAAGACACGCCGCGTCCTATTCCCAACCCCGCCATGTACCAATTCTCTCACTTCTTTAGTTGTTCAAAATTGAACATGGCATCCAAGTCGAGATAAATCCCCGACATTTATCTATCGCATACTCCAATGGTATACATCTTAGAGAGAGAAAGCTGTATTGAAAATTGTAGGACAGCAAGCAGATGCTTTTGTAGAAGTTTAGTGGCTTTGACAGTCCATAGGTCAAAGAGTAACAACAAATGCCATCACCACGACTGCAGCAATAGCCCAGAGTCTGAAACCTAGCCGAGCGGGCTCGATGGGGTAGGTAGCCCTGCGTCGGCCTGATGACGAGGGCGTAGTTTGAGATGACGGGAGAGTCGTAGCGGTAGTCGAGGCGCTACTCTGGGCCCACGGATCGGCAGCAGCAGACGTCCAACTAGGTGGTGCCGGACTGGCTACGACAGCAGCGCTCACCTCCTCGGGCGGCAACTCGTCGTCATAGAACCGGACCACAGACCAGCTCGACGCGTCCGAGATCTGATCAGCTACATCATCTGGCAGATCGCCTTCATACACGAAGTACATGCAGTTCTCTACCTCGGATNGGGGGGCCTATCGTCGTGCCTTGGGTCACCGACGGCGCGGGGGTTTGGGCAGCTGTGCCAGATCCTGTCGCGTAGCCGTAGTGTATTGTCTGGGTATAGGAGGACGTGACCGGCTCGACGACGCAGAACTGGATTTCGCAGCCCGTATTGCCGGGGATACGTAGAACTGGTGCGTTCACCTTATCACAGCACGTTTGTAGCGATACTACACCATAGTGCATGTCGGGGGGGTTTTCCGGGTCTTTGAACGTGAATGATACGCCACAGGCGTAACCTGAGATATTTCTGAGTGCATTGTGCGTGTTACATGTCGCATCCATCCAGCTTGACGAGATACCTGCCATCTTCTCCGCTGGATGAGGCCGCAAGGCTCGACGTTGTCGGTGCTCTTCAGAGGCGTAGGTATTCGCTGGTAATGTATTCTGTAGGTACTATGGTTTGATCTCATACGTGGCCAGAGCTACGACTTGAGATATACCCAATGGACAGGATATCCAAGGGATGAACAACAGAGTGGTCTTCCCGATGCTAAATTTGTCTGAAGAGCCCTGGTTTTGCAATCTAACATGCCAAGCAGAGCGATACCTTGTGTAGATAGCACCACATAGCCAAGTCCGTAATCTTAACATCGTAGGTAGAGATCTTCCTACTCTGTGCGGTATCTTAATAAATGTCTCGTCTAATTACCTAGTAAAATGCTTGATTTTCCTATACCATCTAGTTTTCCTACACAGCTCGCTGCCTTATGTAGGTATTCTCTATCCAGATACCGTCCTCTAGATAAACGTGATCGTTAGGTAACCTTCATACCGTACCTATATTATCTTGGCAGGGGAAATCCCCACTAGACCAGGGAAATATATACCTAGTCTAGCGTCGCGGTAACCTCGGTAACTTCGGTCCCCATGCGCTACCTACTTACAGTACAGGGAGTCTTCTAAAGCAGTTAAAGCAGTATAGATAGAATAGGTACCTAGTCTAGAGTGGCGGCGACACTGTAAGAGCGTTGTAACTCTTACTTGCCTGCTCATCTGCACTCACCTTTTAACGTCGGCACTTAATTAACTGCTACAAGCTCAAGCTCCAAAGTCTTTCATATGATGGAGAGCCAAGATTATGCACATTTCGCCGCCATACCCTGGTGTACCCGTCATCTTCAAGGTGATCGGCTTATCATCAAGACGTCGCCAAGCAGAACGATAAAGCCGACAGGTGAGGATGCTCTGTTTTCAGAGACACTAAATTCGGAGAGTACCATCTTTAGATTGCTCCAGGTCTATGAGGAACCCCTATCGCGAACAGAACGAGTGAACGAGGTCAAGGCATTCCTCACCCTCGGGAGTGGATTGAATGGGTACCCTGATGTCTGCCATGGAGGGCTCGTCACAACAATTCTAGACGAAGCTACCGGCATGCTGATACCCATCAACCAGGAGCGCAAAAGCATTCCCAGCGGGACATTCATGACCGCCTACCTCAACACGAAATTCATCAGGCCTGTGCCGACGCCCATAACCATCCTTGCGCGAACGTGGTTTACTAAGGTCGAAGGTCGGAAGCTTTTTATGCAAGGTACCATTGAGGATGAGAATGGTATCGTTCTTGTTCAAGCCGAAGCCCTCTATGTTCAACTGAAGAACTCGCTTTAAAGAACTTGTTTAAATGGTCACCAGCATTCTGAACGTTGTCTCTCTACCGCGTAATTCGACGCTTCCTGTTCAGCCCTTCTCGCTACCACCCTAGCCAGTTTGATGGGCTTTGCTTAGTCCAGATACTTAGCATGAAAGGAGGATCCCAACATCACGTGGGAGAACACTGTTAGCCGGATCACTGTCCGAATTTCCTACCGTGTTGTGGTGATGTATGCATAGCACCGGGCTCGGGGCCACCATAGTTTCCATGCCATTCGTAGCCCTCTGCTGCTTGGTGATGGACCCCAAGCACCTCCACACGACCCATACTATGCGATCACACGCCGGCGACTGACTGCCAATGAGGGGTGGCAAAGATCTACAATCTCGACACGCATAGATCTCTCGGATGGTCTCGGAGTAACGGGTCTATCTCTGCTTGACGCACACCCAATACATTTTCATTCCCAAAACAGCGGATACTGTCGAAGCATCCAAGCCTTATACGACAGAAATGACTACTTTTTCTCATCACCGCCAGCTCTTGGCACACTGGGATGATAGGCCTTATCGCAACTCTTGCTTTTCTGGCATCGGATTAGCCAATCCTATATCATAAAATGAAAGCATTGCCGTATCTCTGTATCACGGCCTCCACAAATGCTGCAGCTCATACTTATCATCCCAACCACGAACCCCGTCACCTGCCATTTTAGGTAGACAGATAGCTTCAAATCCCACTGGCACCTATAATATGTTTAGGTCTTGAAGATGGGATAATCAGTACTAGGAGGCGACACTGCATCGCTCCCACTTTCACCTAGGCAGATGGGATCTGACATGCATGCCTGACACTGGGGGATTCGGATCTACTTTGGTTGTGAAAACCCATCACATACCTACTGAGCTCACCTAGCTTTTTACTGCAATACTTTTTATATAGTACTCTTGGGGACCGCAGGATACCCAACATAACGAATCGTATGCTGCTTTATCTTGCCAATATTCTGCCATGTTTGTCATGTTACTCTTGTTCTCCTTAAATCTACTTCTAAGTCAGGCTTTTGCCTTTCATTCCAAGTCATTTCCCGTCCGAGTAGAGATCAAAACAAAACTAGAGTCTCGCCTTGCCAATGTACACGTACATTTGAATGGGCATGTAGACGCACCTATCCGGTACACATATGGCCACTGCTCAGATGACAACAGCCATACTGCTCAGTCTATCATTGGGGAGAGTTCAAACGAAAATAGTTCACGCATAGTTTGGATCATACCTAAGGACATCACAAACGGCGGTTGTATCTCGGCATGGAATTCACAAGGTGCTCTTGTAGGTCGGAGTTCAGAAGTACGGACAGCACTAAGGAGAGGGCTAAAGAAAAGGGGGCCACACAGTATTCACATGGATGCTTCTACTGGCATAGACACTTGGGGACCCTGGTTTGATGGTGTGAAACTTCTCCAAAACAAAAGCTTGGGTGCAGTTGACGCAGCAGAAGCCAAATCGAAAGATATCGCCATCGTGGGTGCCGGCATGTCTGGTTTGATGACCTACCTGATTCTACACCAGTCTGGGCTCACGAATATAAAGATTCTCGAAGCTAGTCAAAGGCTCGGAGGCCGTGTTCATACAGAGTATCTTTCAGGTGGCCCATTCGACTACTCGTACCAAGAGATGGGACCAATGCGCTTTCCATCGACGAGAACTTTCCAAAACGAGACGTACAATATTACTGATCATCAGCTCGTCTTTCAGCTAGCAGGCGAGATGAATAGAATTAATAACTATGACAGAAATCTGAGCGTCGACTTCATACCATGGATTCAATCCAATGAGAACGGCTTTTATTATCATGATGGCATCAAACTAGATACAGGCTTGCCTCCTACGATCAAGCAGGCTTCGGAAAACACCTCACTGAGTGTTGATCCATCCCTTGAAGGCTCGACGAAGAACACGCAGGCCAAGTACAATGCCATAACTAGTAATGAAACTGCCTTACACGCAATTGCAGACAACATGCACAGGGCTCACAAAAACTTCATTGGTAATGTCTTTTCACATCTCATAAAAAGCCTTATTCACTCACAATCCGCAAGTAAATGGACTAGATGGTCTCGATGGCGATATATGGTCAGAATATGCCTATTTTGTTAATTACTTGGGGGCGTCACTAAAACGACACTGATTTTGTTACCGGAGGCTACGGTGCCTCTTCATTCTGGAACACTGTGAGTCTTCAAGGCAAGCACGGTGTAATATCGAAACTAACATGCCATAGATGTATGAGGGGCTTTACTTTGGAGCTACGACATGGAAGACGATAGATGGCGGTATGGTGCAAGAGCGATTCCGCAGAAACTGAATATTACTAACCTCTACGCAAAGGCCTCAATCGTCTACCTCTTTCTTTTCATCCTCTTGTTGACAACGATACAAGTTTAAACATCATGATCGAGAGGATTCAATGGCTTGCGAAACAGCAAAAGTTAAATCTGCAGTGGAGAGTGAATTATACTAGCTCTGTTTTCCAAAATGCAACGTTTGACTACGCCATATTAGCGATCCCCCCACCTCAGCTCAAGAAGATGAGATTACCAGGTCAGTACTGCTAACACTACGGTTGCATTAGGCCTGTCTTGTGAACTAACATATAGAACTAGCATTACCATCGACAATCCGGAGCGCAATCGACTCATTGCCCTTCTCTTCCGCCTGC
>JAPESX010000834.1:0-13712 GCA_029590615.1 Nemania bipapillata
GGTCTCCAGAAATAGAGAAGGGGACGGGGTGGCCATTGGAAGGAGAAAGAAAAAAACGAGCTTGTGCTGATGACCCACAGGTTGCAATTGGTTGGCCGTAGACGTGAAGTTTGAGAATCTAAGTTTGGTGTTTGATGTTTGGTGTTCGGTGCAAAGGAGGTTTGTGATGCAATCACCAAGACTGGTGTAAGGCTGCGCTAGTTAGCGCTCGTGGCAGATTGGGAACCCTTGGACCTCCCCGGAAGCAAAGCCCAAAGGAAATAGGGTAACGGCTTGTGGCGTACGGGAACGATATTAAGCGTGAAAGAATGGATTAGGTAGGGAGGCTATCTTCTCCTAGCAAGTGTGCAGAGAAGAACAAGAGGCTCGAGAATGAGCGGGTGTTGTGCTATGTTGGCAATGTGGATAATTAGGTGTGAATAGGTGTGAGTTAGAATACTAAAGGACGACGGGGAGGGTTGGTATCAATATTATTACCTTACTGCAAACGATATGCTAGCGTACCTCTGAGGAGACATATAGTAGGTCTTAGAACTAGACACATCTGGTGGCACTATCTACCCTGCGTACCTGCCTTAGGGTAGGTATGAATCCCATAGGTACCTGCTTGGGTAGGTAAGACGTCGACGTCTTCGAGTTTTTGCTAGAAGGGAAGGCACGCGGTAGGTAAGTAGGTAATACGTTTACCTACAATGGATGTATGTATGTATGTATATATATAGCAAACAGGGCATGTACTGATAAATGACTAGTGCCCATTGCCCATTGCCCGGAAACCCGGTGAATAGGATGTTTGGGTCCTCCTTGATGGCTGCCTTCTTGCTGTATTACCTAGACCTTGCCCAAACCCGACCCAGAACGTTACTCTCACTGGCACAGACATGGTTAACATCTTCGCTTTTAGACTGCTGCCGGTGGCCCAGTGCCATCCAGGGCAATCCTAAGGCCGTGTATCACATACTCTCAAAGGAGCACTCACCGCCAAAACCTCATCTGAAGTCATTATGATAATAGCCCCCCACGGGGATGGTATAATAGCAACTGCTATCTACGACTTGCTCGGCCGCCGAGTAATGAATATCCATCAAGCAAATAATCCCTCCATTGGGGTGAGTCGCTCCCAGTCATACAGCCACAGAACCAGCTCGTCGGTCTATAATACAATGGGATTAGTTTCAAGACGTGAAGCGGGCCCTCAAATACCGCCTCCCCACCCATCTTGATCAGTCAGCAAATACAATTATAGGAGATACCCGTCCCGTCCCAACGCCGGGAGCTTCCGTACCCCGGAATCCAATACCGGTCTCCTGATCACGTCTCCTCGACAACCATGGCATCGTCGGTTACTGGATCGTCCTCTAGAGTAAGATCTAGTATACGTGCATACTGCACCGTGAGTCGCTGCAATTCCCGGAATTTACCTGTGTAACCTCATTAGTGTCCACCATCACAATTTATTTGGGTTTTTGTGACAAACATACCTAGAATCATCACTACTCCTTTGAGCAGTTCTTTCCTATCCCACCCACAGATGTCGCTTTTTTCACTGCTCCAACCCTGACCCTTGTCGTCTCCCTCACTCGTCTTATCTTGTAACACACCACCAAGTAGGTTGTTCAACAGCTCCTCTACTTTCCCACGGTGGCCCTCTGCACCAATGCGCTTAGCATACATCAGTAGATACAGCCGGAACTCTTCCTTGGACCCTAGTTGGAGCGCCCCAGCAATGCGGTTCTCCAGGTGAGCAATGCTCACGCTAGATTCAAATGCCTCGAAACCGTCCTTAGACAACAGAGTTTTAACTAGCCGCTGCAGCGTATACGCCCGTCCCTTTAGTAAAAACTCATTTGTTGTGTGTCTCTCCAGGAATGGAATGATGCCACTTGAAACCATGTTCTCGTCACTCTTAGCATCTTTGGGTGTTGTAGAACCTACAGCTGTGGTCTGCAATGACCCGACTGAGGAATCGTTGCTGTTCCAATATTGACTCCCCACGGCCCACCAAGATTCCGACAGACGTTGCCAGGAGTACATTGACGGGGAGTAGTAATAGCCATCGCCGTTAGTTAGCGTTACGATAATATGGCCATTTGAGTTCAAGTGTGCTGAGGTAACTCCAGGTGCAGGCATTGCACCATGGGGCTGCAGCGAGCTGATGGCAAGTTCAAGGATAGGCCCGAGGGAGACAGGAGGATGAGGTGAAGAGAGAGTATGAATGTTCCAAACATAGCACATGCCAACTGCCGTGATGCATAGCAACCACCAGCCACGACATTCAAGAATGACGGGCTGGGCCTCAAGCACCATTGCGTTGATCAAACGACGGCCTGCCGGCGTCCACGTATGTAAACTACCGTCTTCACAAGCCGCGGCCCAAAATTTCTTGCTGCCTGTTACTAAGATGACAGCTCTAGGAAGATAGTCTTGCCAGAGTACTACACCACGCTTAGTAGCTGTAATATGTGATGGGTCTCGTAATGACGTAGGGTTTCGAGCTTCTAGGATAATGTTCTCTGGGACCTTGGATGCCTCTTCCAATGTGGTATCTTCGAGAAGCACCCCGCGTTCTAGGGGCCGAAGAATATGGGCCCTAACTTTCGGAACTGCAAGTCGGACTTGTGAGATGGCAATGGCAGGACTAAGCACTGCCGGCCGGAGATACTCAGGCGTGGGAACTAGCCCATGTTTGGGAGGCTCGAGTGTTGCATTCTCGAGACCATCTACACCGTTCCGTTGGATGAGCCTAGGCCCAGTGGCTGGTCGTTTATTAGGATGTTCCTCATCATCTTCCCCCTCAATTACGATGGCTTTTCGCTTATTACCCAGAAGCATCGCCGCCAACCCACCTTCCGGGAGTCCATCGTATGGTTTTGATAGATCTAATATGGTCTGTGGGGTATCGCTCTGTGCTGCCTTAGACGTACTAGACCCAACCAACTGTGTTTGCGGGAGAGAAGATTGACCTGTACCAGAGGACGAGATCAGCATTGGTGCAACCCTCTTCTTGCCGTCTTTGGTGATCGTAACTCGGGATTTCAATACATTGATCCGTTGTGCGGCTTTGTCAGCGGCTTCTTGTGCTTCCTGCGCCGCTCCGGCCTGGCCCTTTTCTTTCTCCACCTCAGTCTCTGTCTGCCCATTTGTAGATGGCGGGGCGGTAGGCGTGGCAGTCCCCGTCTTCACGCCGTTTGTAGTTGGTGCGGCATCCTTGGGGATGGGGTGGAAATCACCCATTAGCGCCCCCATCCTAGATTCCGCGCCTTTTCTCTCTCCCTCCTTGCTATGATTCTCTAGTTGAAGACCCTCAACGTCTTCAGCGATACCCATAGCTTTGCGGGAAGCACCATATTTGGAGAGTGCTTTGTCAGTCTCTTCAAGGTTCGCGACCCATCCGAGCTCACCAGTTTCAAACTTCGCAGTTACAATGCTCCCATCAAGGCTAGCTGCAAACAAAGTTTGTCCATCGGGCGTCCAGGCAAGGTCAGATATTGACTTAGAAGCCAAATCCTGCAAGATAACTACTGGCCTCGAAGTATTAGTGTTCCAGATACTCAGCGTCTTATCCTGGCCAGCAGACGCGATGACCGTAACAAGCGCGCCAGCCGACTGGCCATTGGTGGCGCCGTTCTCAACCGGCTTCTTAGTGTGAAATAGGCGCGGAGAAAACATGCAGACTTCGGTAGGACCTTCATGCCCAACGAGATTAATCTCGCTATCCCACCTAGAACGCTCTATAATAGCAACAGAGCTGACAGGACCATTGACAGCATTGGCGGCAGCGATATGGTTACCATCCGGCGACCAAGAGCACCGTCTGAAGTATGTAGTTAATGGAGATGATTTGAAAGGTGCACTAATGGTTGTCTCTAATTGGAAGTTATTAACCATATCGTGCTGGGTGGCATTTGGTGCTGGTGAAGTAAATCGAAATATTTTTATGGAGCGGTCATCGCTTGCGGTAGCGAAGAATTTGTTGGCGGGATCGAATGTGATGCCCTTGACATGGCTCTGGTGTAAGGACAAAATCTTGAGTCTCTCAAATGTATGACCTGACCAAACAACCACCTTGGAGTCAAGACCAACGGATACCAAGATAGAGCCGTCGTGAGACCACGCCAAGTCCTGAACATCATTTTCATGCCCGATCAATCGTTTCGATGTCTTCCAATTCTCGACAGGTGGCGGGCCGCTGGTGCCGAAGGGCGCAATAGCGGGCGGGCCGCTCTCGAGTTGATAGATACATATAATCTTGTCGTCGGCACCGGAGGCGAGGTATCGGCCATTGGGGGAGAAGCGCACCGAGTGGATGGTGCCCAGATGGTGGCTCATATGACATAGCTGACGCGGGCCAGTGAACGAGGCGTCATCGGCCTTGTATATAGCCTCGGTCGACCAGATGCGAACGTGGCCATCTTTCCGCCTCGAGTTAGAGAATAACGCATGGTAAACCTGGGGATTGTGCACATACCGCCACCAGCAGTCGCCAGGCGTTTTCCATCCGGGGATACATGGCAACTATAGACCTCGAAATCCTTCTGTTCGCCTGTATCGGGTACAGAATTAGCTGCTTGCGTGTCATGACATCTTTCGCGACGAGGCAACACTACCTTTGTGGCTTAGCCATGATGGCTTAATGATGCGCATGGTGACTTGGACTCTAAATTTGTAATTCACATATCGTCATGGGATATGGTGTTGATCGATAATGCGAAGGTTGCGAGTTTAGAAAGGCTAGATGAACGGTGGCAGGCAGAGACAAAACAGCAATTCAAAGATTTGAAGGTCCTAATGCAAGCTGTCAATGAGGGAAGTGGTCTCCAATTTCAAGGAAGTAATTGTTAGCTAAGTCACTGGCGCAATTCGAAAATGGTTTCCAGTCGCGCGACGCGGCCCGAAGCTGAGAAAGCGGGTCTCTTCAAATTCACTTAAACTTGATTATCGTTTTAAACATACATGAGAGAGAGGGGCGCGTCTGGCAGGTTCCAATCTGACATATTCTGTACGGTAGGTATGTAGGTACCTACTGTGGCAGATTGTAAATAAGCTTGTACAGAGAACCTCCATGAAGAGCGAGATGGAAGTGGTACCAGGTAGTTAGCCAAACCGAGAAACCACACATAGAGGCAACTAAGTATACGGCCAACTATAGAACGTACGAACACCCAATGATGATCAAATTGACCGACGATGAGAATTACTGCTGACACTTAATATACCTTACCTAGGTAGCACGTACATCGTACATCATACATATTAGGGTCCTTGAATGTGGGGCAAACGCCATTGTATATGGGTTTGTTATTGGTGGACGTAAAGCATGCACGGACCTTAAGAAGAATGCGCAGCGATAACTTTCTTAGAGGCAATCAATCTTCAGTTTTCTCAGTCCAACTTCACTTTGTTCTACAAACAGTCGTACAGTATCCACTGCCTTCTAACTCTCGCCAGCTGCGGCCAGGCAGATTATACAATCCTTACTCTATGACTTGAGCTGATCAAATTTCCATACGGGACACCCGTCCCTGTCCAACATTGACCAGCCTCTATTTTGTCTATCCGTCCCATCTACTATTATTCCATCGCCATGGGCATTTGCGCCTCTTGTCTCGGTCGTCGGCGAAACGACTCTATTGACGAAGTATATAAAACTCACTATCTACATCACTGCCCTACTTGCTAATCGCGTGGATTTCACAGGACGATGTCTCTCGTCTGATTTTCGACGACCCAAATAACATACAATATGGCAGTTTCTCCGAACACCACTTGAACTCCCAAGGTGACCCCCTTGAATCACAACGTGAAGTCGAAGCTCTACAGAGAGTTGTCGCGCGAACCGCAAAGTATGCGACCCACCTCCTAATCAGGCGAATAAGCTCAAGCGCTAATAGGCCTCTCAGTAATCTAGTCGACGTTTTCGAGATCACTCCTGACGAATCGCAAAGAATACCGCCCGCGATATATCCCCAATACGAGGCTCGGCTTGCACGATACCAACATATACTATCAAAGCTTTCATCAAATGATAGTAGAACAATGGTAGACGGTAACCCAGGGCCTTCCGCGTTAATACTGAGCGAAGAAGACCATGTAGGCCAACGCGAGTACACCATCACAATCAAAGAAGCCTCGTCCGGTCCCTTAGTGGGCACATTTGCCGATGCAATTACTGCAGTTGCATGAGGCTACGACTGATGAATAATAATTTTAAGTAATGAGCATCAAATCATCAAGGGTTAGAAGCAATTTTTAGCGGGCATTAAATTCTTCCAAAGGCGTTTCAGCATATCCTGCGCTGGCCTTTTTCAATTCTTCTGCTTTTTATTTGTTTTGTTTTGTTTTCCTCCATCCATCCCTCGTTTCGTGCTAGAACATGGTACCCTTGTTCAATAGTCGCGCTGGATTGGCCTCAATGATGTTCATAGATTTCACCTCAACAAAGTACTCTTTTTCTCTCGTACTCTTCAGGATANTTATAGTCTCAACAAACCGGAAAGTTCTTTTCGGCTCACCTACGGCGGTATGGATCTCGGTGGGTTGGTTGAGTGGCGCTATTCTCCCCACCAACGAACGATACATAGGCTCTATCCGGCCAGCGAGTGGGGACAGGCGGGCGGCAATAGGTCGCCCCACCCCGCTGTACCTAAATCTCTCGTCTCGGCCGGGCTTCAACCGCGAGTGACATATGTGCTTCCATCTCCTCTGTCTCGTGAGTCGCTACTAGTCAACTGCATTGAGTTTTATCCCCCACTCTGCCACAAATCTTGAGGATGGGTCTCTACGATATACCGCGTTTACCCTATCTACCCCATGTCTCTTTCGTCTTGTCTACACAATTGGCCTGGCCATTGCAAAATGTTTCTCCAATTTCTACCCAAACAACAACCCGGTTCCAACATGTGCTCAGGCATCACGTGGTGGTTCATTTTCGTCATCGACTCGGTGATGCCTAATGCGACGCGCAGTTTTGCCCGGTGACCCAAAACATCCGTACAACCTCCGATCAACAAACAGCAGCAGCAACTCCACCAACAATGACAAGAAGAAAAGAAAATCAAGAAAAATGATATCCCAACAGAATGGGTATAAATGACCAGTCTCCTAGCATAAATTTTCAGGCGCCCAGAACCCCATTCTTGATGTCCGAACCCTTTTAGAACTAATAAAACCCATTTTGCCGACATAAGGAATACCCGCTCTTGGTGGGACAATTGCTGTCCATGAGGTACACACACTTCACTCTCGTTCTTGCTCTTCCTCTGTTTCTTTTCCTCTCCGATTTATCCATTGCCTGGTCCACAGGGCTCAGTGAGTCTATACCGTCCCCCATGCCCGTAAATGATGCTGTTCGGTCATATTCTGGATGGCCTGATAGACCTCTATGCTATCTCTCTGAGCCTTCTCTATTGAGGCGCTGCGGTTACTCGTCTCTCTGGACCACCGAGCGATATCGCTCTTCAGCTTATCGTATTTGCGTTGCTTCTTTTCGATATCTTTGCATAGCTTGCATCTGTCGGGATCGCTGATCGTGACATTGACTAATTTGAGGCCACATGTCTCTCCTGTCCGGTATTCTCTATTGCATTGCCCTCGAAAGTGGCCCCACCTCCAGTATCCGCAAGCCCAGCGCGTCTGGTCGAAGAAGCACATTGTACTCGTCGTTGGTGGCGATCGCTGCCGTGTAAAGGCNGGGGGGGGACGACTGGTGGCGACACGGGGCCACAAGGGAAGCGTCGAGAGCAGGGTTGGCAAGGTGAGCGGTGATGTCAGTCCTAGCTCTTCAGATCGTAGTCGAAAGTGCTGGCTGGAGCAGTGATGAGAGCTCGATAGGGATGGATGGATAATTGATTGCTGGGTCGACGCTGAATATGTCGTCAATAGGATGCTGGCTGATCCGGGGTTTGGGGCTCCATACTCTGAGTGATATGCGACTAGGTTCAATGACAACGGGTTTGCCGTCTACGGTGAATTGGTAGTTGGTAGTTGGTAGTATGGTGATTGTGTATGACGCGGGTATCTTGATGTTGTAGAAAGAGGCCTTTGGAACTCCAACAATGCCCAGAGACGGTAACCGATACTTATAATCCGACTCTCTCTCGCAACGAACTTGTGTCCAGGCCATATCGGGAACCGAATATACCCAAACCAGCACAGATAGCCACCAAAACAATCGTGTATGACAACTCACGCTCCCTACTGATTGAGGTTGCATGGCCACATCGCATTGTCCCCTTTTTAGATGTGCTCATTCGAGCGCTGTATGAGTGCCACGTTGGCTACACATCTCAACCTATGCCGGTTTCCCCACCAGCGTACGGACGGTCCCCCTTCACAAGCCCGTTGACGTCGAGGGTTCTCCTCTGCCTAATAAGGCGTGGTCTAGCTCGYGRTGCCCAGGAGACAGCTGTTGATCTCGATCACCTTCTTCACCGTCTGCGAGGCAATCCAGTTGCCTGCCGTCGCACGCGAGTCTGTCGCTACGATGATGCCGCCCTGGAACCGGAATGCTAATGTCGTGGTACCGTGGGCGATCTTAATTGGGCAGTTGGGGTTCGACCGGTCGTCTGTGGCTGCCCGGAGCCAGGCAGAGGGCTGGCAGAGGGGAGGAAGCATGGTTAGCTTGGAATATGCAAGCCCGTCGGCGCTACATCGTATACAGGAAGAAGAGTAAACAGCTGGGAGGTAGTGTAGGTAATGTCTGAAGGTATATATATACATATATACATATATGCCTTGGACCAGTCACCTGGCTCGACTCACCTGTGCTACTGGGGGCATGGCGAACTTGAGCGACAAGCTAGGGGTAACGTCATTTTGAAAGTCGTCGTATTGGTCCTCTGCAAGTGTTTCGTTCTGGAAGGCCGCGGGGCGGCTGTATCGGGCAACGAGACTATCCATCTCGAAAGCGACTAGATGTCGGAGCAAGCGAGTTGTCGAAAGAGATGTAGTGTCGTCGTACTGGTGATGTCCCAATTTGACCTTGCGGGAGGTACTGTATGTGTCTTGGAAAATTCGATGAAAGTGGTTGTCGTGGTTATTTGAGAATGACGGAGGTCGAAGGTCAAGGTTGAAGGTGATTGACGTTGGTGAGACTTGTTTGTGGTGCTTTGAGCTCTCCTACCAAGATAGGCAGGGCAGGCAGCTGGCCTCACGCGTCAGTACCTACGTCGAAGGTAGGTACATTCCTTAGTTAACCTAGCTAGGTAGCGGCGAGGTACCAACCTAGGTGGATACAAGCTGGGGCTCTGGTTAGTGCTACCGTATGTGTAATTAGGTAATCAATATAGTGCTAATGAAGGTGTATCCACAAAATAAGTGTTATAGGGCCTCATTGTAGCCCTTTACGTGTCTTACATTACCTGGCCTAGTCTATGATTCTATCTAGTAGATATGTATACTTTCATTCGAGGCACACGGCATGACATAATCTACAAAGATGTAACTGATTATTTAAATTCCCATCTAGCATTATGGGTACTACCTACAAGTAATATCGACTCGACGTAGAGGCGAATCGCAATGTGTGCATCGTATTCAGGCCTATCATTGGGATAATATAAATGCCTTCTTCTCTTCACCTAGCTAGAATACAGATGGGTAATATATGTACAGGAGTGTCGTGGGCACATTATGATAAGTGAGAATGCAAGTTTATGCTATGACGAAATAGGTATCCAAAACCAAGATGTATCTCATTAGAGCTTCTATATCAGCTGTGACGATACAGTAGGGTGCAAATCAAAACCCGCTAGGACCCCGGTATGACGAGTAACCCCTCGGGCCGTATCTCCCTTGGTAGGGCCGGCTATCCCCGAAATCGCCTAAATTTGGTATCGTTGGTTCTCGGTCTATNGGGAGCCGCATTATCAATAAGATTTTCGCGACTCTGGTTGGCACCAAATGGTGTGGCAGGCGTGAGTGGTCTGCTCTGGTTCGAGGGTTGCAAGTAGCCCGAGCTCGTACGCTCGGGAGATATACTGGGCTGCCACCCCGGGGACGAGCCGCGGCGGGTAGTATCACTAATCGGTTCCTTAATATCGCCAACTGTGGTAAGTTTAGCAAATGAGAAAGTAGTGCTCTCGTCAGACTTTGTCTGAGCCATCTTCAGGAGCGAGTTGCGAGCGTCCAGCGGTGTAAGGGTGTCACGTTGCATCCTTTCTATAATCGACCCTGGGTTAGTACTTTGCTTCATCATGCTGTTGAGGGTGTGGAGAGCTTACCCATTTCTTTTCTCCTCTTCTGGTGAGGGTTTTGTTTACAGAGGGAGATAATGGTGTTCCAGAGGATGAGGATGGCGAGAGTGACGGCAAGGGCTGATTGGATTCCGATAAGAGCAACTCCTGCAACTGTTTGCGTCGTCTGGGCGATTCCAAATTCCTCAACAAAGACAAGAATTAATACGACAGAAAGGACTCGGACTACCTGTATCGTGATGTTGATGATATTGCCGGACTTGCGCTCATAGGGGCGGCTCCAGACCAGGAGGATGAGAAACAGTCCCTCAACAACCAGCGATGCGATAGTTTGAACCATGCCATGTCCGTCTGTTGCTGCTATTACTGTACCCTTGGCGAACAGGTAGAGAATGACTGGCATGAACACCCACCAATACCCCTTTCTATACGACTCATAAAAGAGAGAATACTTCCGCCAGTACAGCTTATCCTCGTACAAACTCGTGGTATCTCCTTCTGCCTCCTTAAGCTTTCTTGCCGTGCTCCATATCTTCCAGGAGAAGAAGGCGAGGATACCAGTAAAAAGGGCCAATGTGACAGCTGCGAGAGTCTGTGCAGCCCAGGAGTCTCCATTCGTGAATTGAAAAACACAGTACAAAACCCATACGCCATAAAGAAGAAGGATTAGAGATGTGACGGCTCGTGCTATAGAACCCCAGTAGTGTTTGCGAAAGTCAGCCAGAGACTCTGGAAATCGTCCGAAAACAGCCCAGGCCTCTAGGATAACCTTCACCAAGAGAATGCCAACTATGATGACACCGATAACTATGGCGACGATTTCAAGAACGGTCATAAACGTATTCGATTCCGGCACTGCAAGCGTATTGACGAAACCTTGTATTCCGGAAACTGCGGTACGAATGGCCGATTCTGTTGGGCTACCACCATTGCCATCCGTAGTTGTCGAGTTAATTTGGGTATCGATATCTCGAAGGGCTAGATATGTGAAATCCTCCACCGCACGTCTGAATAATGAGCCATTGGCGCTTGAGGTAGACCCATCTGGAAATACAAGGGTTGTGTTCTGAAGAAGCTCAACGCTGTCCCGAGTGAGGTTCCCACCTGTCTTTGAGCGGAAATTGTCGATGCCGATTTGCATCTCTCTCCAGGGGATGAGACCAGTAGAGAAAGCGAAATTCTTCGAGAAACTCCGATATACTTGCGGTAATTGCGTTGACATCATACCGTTTAGGGCAAACCCATGGAAGACACCAAAGACCTCTCCGAATGTTGGGCTTATCGTGCCAACTCCGCCTACACTCGACCCAGCACCAGCTGCAGCTCCTGAAACTGCGGCGCTAATAGCTGAGGCACCTCCGAGCACGAGCGCACCGGCGGCTACTCCAGCGGCAATATAAGAGACAGCCGGCAGATCAACCGTCTTGCCGTTTGTGACCTCAGATTGAACACAGCCGATCGTTGAGTTGTCGTCTAGGGATGTCAGCTCCAGCTTAGCTTGCGCTGCAATGTCAGGAATCTGGAACGCAATTGCAGGGATTTTGTCAGCAAACTCTGGAGGAATGGCTTGTGTTCCATTCGCACCAAAGTGGCCCGCGGGTACTATGAAATGATCAGCACACAATCCCAACAACAAGCAAGGTATAGTCTTGATAGATATACATACCGGGGCAAAGCTGCGAGACGAACGTCGCTGCGGCACAGGGGTTGAACTCATTCGAATAAAGATTCTGCCCAAATGCCGTTACTGTCAACTTTGCCGTGACATTCTGTTCCTTGGCGCTCGAGCCAGCAACATCAAACGTAACGGTCTTGTTGGCGTTGTTATATTTGATATCGACTTTGTCCACCGTAATATCACTATTGTTGCTGTTGTTGCAGTTGTCGAACCCACTTGTGACCAAAATGTCGTCACCAAGCACTCCAGCAGCCGCAAATGCTATTGCCCATGTTGCGGCTGTCCGTACTGACCACGAAGGTGATCTCACCATTTTCTATTCCAGCAGCCCTCACCCAGTTCCCCGTTCTCATGTAAGCCGAAGGTGTCGTGCTGTTTGACGTTCGATAGAATTGATATCCTGAAAATACCGACTGAATATCCCGGGTTAAAAATGTTGAGAAGTTTGCTGATTAGATCGATTGGACTGCAGAATTATCCCACAAGTACCCCGAGTAAAATATATCTTGTGTGTCGAATTCGTATTTAGATTTTTGCTTGTCCACCAGAGAGTTTAACGGGCTCCAGCCTCTTGAATAATAAACCTTAAATCGTTGGGAGGGAGACAAGTACAATGAACAAAGGTTAAAAGACGAATGAAAGGACGCTCTCTTCAAGAAAGACAAGCGTAGTTGTAAATAATAATATCAAGAAAATGGGCCGAGGATCAACCTGGAAAGAACGAAAGACAGCAACAAGAAGTTGCTGTATGAAAGGAACAATGAATGGTAAGAGGCAAAAACAAAAAAGAACGAAAGGAATAATCAACAAGTACAGGTTAGCAATATGGTTTGCTATTATGGCTAGGCGCCTACATAGGTTTCGTCATCCACGAGCTAACGCCGAAGCGGATGAGGAAGAACAGATTCACGATGTAGGGTTGAGCACAAGCAATAGCAGGGTAGTTGTCAGCGCATAACATGAAACGAGTGGATGGGCAACTCTACGTCGAGGACTGGCTAATAAACAAAACCAGACAGCAAAACTATAAGTAGGTATACATGGAAAAGGAATGGGGATGCGCCAGGCGATCTAGTGAAAGATGAAAGACGAAAGAAAGAGAGTGCCAGCCATCTACAAAACACAGTATAAAGTACAGAGAGAAGGGGAAGATCGGTTGGAGAGGAAGCAAAGTTGACGATCTGCACGTCAAATAGAGACCCCTGACGAGCCGCACAGTCTCCTTATTCGGCTGCTAGTTCGTGTGATGTCGCCCAATGTCAGCCAATGCTGCTCATTATTTGAATTAGGTCGCTATCAATCAACCCCTTCACCAGCCTGGCCCCCCATGCTCTAATCGTCATCATGGGCCATCATTATTATGGCCCTGAAAGGCTGGGGGACTAGTAGATCTGGTGTTGGTTGAGACGAGAGAGAGCAGGCGTTATAGTGGTTGTGGCTAGACACGAAACCAGCCAGCAACAGACCCCTGGAGGATGATTGGCTCTCAGCGATTCTTTCCGGTAGCCCCCCAGCACAGTAGCACATCCGGACCACTAGCTCGACCGCTTACAGGCCAATTAGGTTAGGTATTCTGTGTACATAGCACCAAATTCGGTAGAGCTTAGACTTCTGAAACATGAATTTAGGTATGCTAGTATGCTTATTTCTAACTGTAATGTACCTCGGTTAGGCGTCAGGTAGAGTACAGTACAGAATATTTTGGTAGGTAATATATAGGAAATAAAATCGGTTGGATGCCCACCTTACGATTATCTAGGTACCTACCTAGTTGGTGCTCTCCTCTGCACGACGAGTACGTTGAGGATTCGGTTCCAATGCTTTGGGTTTTCGCGAAAATC
>JAPESX010000835.1:0-13697 GCA_029590615.1 Nemania bipapillata
AGTTCAGGAAGTTCTTGTAGGGCTGGGTGGTCTGGTCCGTGTCGCTGCCCCAGCTGTACAGGATGTCGCCGGCGTATGAGTGCAGGTCGATGAACCACCGGATCTTGGGGTACGTGTCCAGGACGTACTTCATGTTCTGGGTCTCGGGCTCGGAGAAGGCGGCGGTGCCCTGGAAGACCTCGGACGAGGGGCTGCTCGAGGCGACCTCGCTGGCTACGCTGGAAGCCCACTTCTTCAGGTCCCACGCGAAGTCAAAATTGCGGTTGAGATCGACACCGATGGTGCTCGAATCCCGACTGCTGGCGCTCTTGGTGTTGCGGTTCTTGCGCCAGCAGCTGTTGCTTGTCTGATCGTAGTTGGTGCCGTCTGGGTTGCTCAGGGGCACCGCGATAATGCCTGCACTCAGAGCTTTGGTCACGTCGGCGTTCGTGTATGTCTTTTTGCCGTAGGTCAGGCCTGTGCCGTGCTTCTGGGCGTATAAGAGGTCCGAGATGAAATACAGAACACTGTCATGGGAGCCTCTCTCGCGGGCGTGGATGCCGCCGTTGAGGTAGATATAATAGTCGCCCGAACCACCGACCTTGGCACCTTGTATGCTCCGACCCTCGAAGGTCTTGTATGGCGTGGTAAAGGTCTGAATTCCGTACTCCTTTACCAGTCCCGCCAGGCCTGTCGTGACCTCGGCCACGGCAAGAATGGTGCTCATATCGGTCGCATTGCCGCTGCCGATACCACGCGGGAACGAGCTGCCGCCACTGAAACGATCACCCTTGCCAATCGCTTTCCCGGTGCTAGTCTGGCGGCGGTTAAGCGACCTTCGGATGGAGCCACCGGCGCGCTCCTCTGGGAGCAGGCACGAGCTGCCAAGCCCAGCGAGAAGGAGAAGGTTGCTTGCGTACAGGAGCTTCATCGTCGCCAAGCTACTGAGAAGGATAGAAAAAGGTGTGAGGAGGGAGGTGACGTGTAGAAGGATGGTGGAAAGTGGTAGCAACTAGATTGTCGCGGTCGATGCACCACTTTTTATACATTTGTTGCGCTTGGCCGGTAGTTGGACCCAGATGCCAAATGGTCGTTGGCCAGAACTAGGGTTTATCGGCTTGATGTGCCATCCGCTTGGCGATTGAACTAGATTGGGCAACTGGAGCTGCCCCCCGGATAAGACGAATTGTTGTACCATCCCCATTAGGTAGGTGAAACTGCCTTTCCAAAGAATCTTGGCAGGAGATAAACCGTAGCAGCGGGTGATGGTACCTGGATCGGTCTAGGCGGCTTCGGCCGTTGTTGAAATGGAATTATCGAGCCACCTCTCTCCCTAGGACCTGACATTTTAGAACGTCGAAAGTCTAATAAAACGCTAACACGAGACTGTATTATATAAATGGGCCATACAGTCCTGGGACGGGGCCTGCAAATCTCGCGCATGCAGCCTCGACACCCTGATAAAGATTTGTCCCTGAGATGTATATCGCTATTTATATTATGGAAATTGTATAAAATAAGTGTGGGTAATGGAGTGCACGGGTCGTGCAAGAACTTTTGCCCGAATACTTGTAAGATATCTTATTAGACTGTCTTATTACAACATACATCATACACGGTGACCAAAGACAACTAGAACCAGGAAGATAGTCTCTACTAGTATAGTTCGTAAATGTTGAACTTGTGGGAATTAATTGCTTGAGCGTTGACTAGGTGCATTGCGACAACAGTCTTAGGTGCATGAGGCATGAGAAGTCGAAATTAATTACCCCTATCCGGAGTCCCCCATCGATTCTACGTCTGGAGACAGCTCAAGGAATAATGGTATCCTTTTTACGCTGGTCACCATTGTAGGCCACCGCTGTCGCCGTTATCTTCATCTCCAGAATCTACGTAATCTGGTAAGTCATCGCCGTTCGGTTCGTCATCTGGGGGCGGTGGCGGCGGCGGCGTTCTTGGTCTTATCCCCCCCCAGTGGCTCGGTCGGATGTTCTCAGTATTATCATTATAAACCCAGATTTGCCTAGCGTTTGGATTACCCGGTGCCACCCGCCGAGCGTGAGGAACGCCCCCTAATATGTATCCCAACTCTAGACTATGGAAGACAATAGGTGATTAGTACATAACGAAGTAATTATGTCTCAAGAATGGGGCGAATACTTACTTGAGATTATGCCTCACGCCCCATTCAAAGAGAACTTCACGAAGCATGTTCGCGATATCATTCACACCCTGGTAATTAACATGACCGACACCTTCGACACCTTCGATTATTTGGATATGCTCCTGGAGTATGAGTGTCAGAGAATAGGCATCTGGGAGACGAGGCACAAGGAATTGGAGCCCATTGAGGATAGGGTTTAGTCCAAGCTGGTGTTGTAGGCTGTGTGCAATTGCCATTAGACCGCTTGAAAAACCAGGTCCCCCAGTATTGATGATCCTATGCCATCCATCCGGGAAATCTGCACGGAACTGAGCCTCTAGTTGCCGGCGATTGGGATGGCCAATGTCTTCCTCGTGTGGTAGCACTAGGTCAGGCACACCTGGTAAACCAGGTAGATCAGGGAAATACGATCCAGCAGGCGGTCCAGGCGGTCCAGGCGGTCTAGGAGGTGCCGGGGGTGCTGGGGGCCCAGGAGGCCCAGGAGGCCTAGACGGAGGGGGAGGGGGAGGAGGAGGAGGAGGAGGAGGTGATGGCGATGGTGATGGTTGTTGTGGAGACGGTGCAACGGCGTCAAAAAGCCAATACTGTATCCATTCCCTAATATAGGCATCAGTTTCTCCTGGGAAGTTGGCCTGGACGCGTTCCTCGGCCTGTCTTAGGAGTTCCTCTAAATCGGGCCTGTCGTCGGGCTTGTGGTACACTAATAGAATATGTATCAGATCATATTCGTTTCTCACTCCCCAATACGAGACCATCATATCAATTACGAAGATCTCGTATATACAAGATATCAAGAGAATCGGGTTGTAGTAGAAACCAGATTATTCACTACTTACTGCATCTGAAAACTGTTTCTCTCAGCGTTCTATCAACCCAATCGTAGTCTTGGGTTCTCGGGTCTGTTAGTAGAGGACAGTAGGAAATTCTAAAGTCAGCATAATCAGGATCTAGAAATATCATATCTAAATCCCTCCGCCCATGGTTATCGTATATAGGATATTGGTCAATTACTTCGTAAGGGCCCTGAGGCTCCGGTGGAAGAGGAGGCTCGAACTTGGTAATGAGCTCCCACATCGACTAAAACATATTAGTAGATAAGAAAATGCGCAGTCACAACTGTAATCTCAAGATTCCATGAAATGTATAAAGACAACTATACAGATCAGGTAGGTCCATGACCTGCGCACCATTGACCGCCATGGGCTAGGAATACTGATGTTGTTGCGCCTACGCTCAAACCTTAGGCTTGATGACATTGGAAATTTCCCCAGGTATTCTCGATAGTAAAAAAGTCATATATCTAGAGTGGGCTTGATACGTACCATTCCAATACTCCAAATATTTGTTTTATTGCTGTAATATCCACAGGTCCTTGAATCAGCAAGTTGATCCCCATCGAGGTCTATCTCGATTCGCTCCCATTCAGGACCGAAGTATTCCTGAAATTTTCGTCAGATGCGCTGAAAACTTTAGCACCGTATGATACTCACCGGGGGGTGCTCCCCGTGTTTCCCATTAATGCGTGTTCGATGGTAGTATATACTGTTCAAGATAAGCCATAGTACTACAACAAGATCAATAAAACACGCACTTCCTCTTTTCGCGTTTGATGCACTGTGCTAATCCGAAATCCCCGATCTAACGATTGATCGGTGCTGTTAGCTATTATATCTATGGGCCATCAGTGCTCGATAGAAATCTTACTTTCAATCTCGGCACGAGCTCATGCTCCTGGTTAAGTCTATCTGGTCGTATGCCCGTATATGTGAGTCTTTGCCTTTGGGCCACTATCGCCTCTTCGTCGTCTTGGTTGGCGGCAGCTTCTCGTGTCTCTTCCCAGCGTTCCACACCTTCTTCATCAAGTTCGAACCCATTAATAAAAACTCCAATTACATCAGCTCGTGCAATTCGCTTAGGGTCAAGTGGGTAGACAAACTGTTACTTGGGTCAAGATCTCCGTGTATCATATTTTGCCTTCTTTCCCGGTGAGATCTTAGGCGAGGAATATTTTCAATCAGATCACCCTCAAGTTGGTTATATTGAGCTTGTCTCCGTGCGAAATCGGCCGGGTTCTCCTTTGGACCGTATAACCGAACTCCGAGGTTTTGAAGATCACGTAGCATTCTGCTGGCAGCTGCTTGCCAGTAGAGCACGTCGCCTACAGCTCCGGCCATTTCCAGCCGAGGCTGCTTGCGAAGGGCGTGAAACTTTCGAGGCGGGTACTCCATAGCTATGCACGCCCTGACTAAGCATAGCCAAAACCCCCAGAATACCCTATTTGGCACTTTGGCAAGCCTGTCATTCGGGGGCTCGCAGCCATTAAGTTTGACTATCAGGGTTGCAAGACTGCCATGTTGCAAATATTCCATGACAATGTAATCTCTTCTCGGCCCTTGTGCTGCCTGATCCCTTAAATTTGCTAGTATTTCCGCCTGCCTCGCTGCTTTCCTGCGTTGTTTTCGCACCCAGTGATCATTTCGGCGGGTATTCCGCTTTGGTCTTCGATGTCTCCTTTGGATTGCTGCAGCGTTCAAACTCTCATTCCCGCTCGAGTCGGCATCTGTACTCGAATCGTACGACCTGAGTGGTAGTGTTACCGGCTCTTCCTCAGCCTGCCCAATGTCTTGGGGGTCAAGGACTTGGACACAGTGCGCGGAACCTTTGACTTTCTGGTGCATTTCATGGCTTGTCAGCGAGTTAGTTCCCAAGTCCGTGTGTATCATGGGCTTACCCTCATCATTTCCCTTTCCCTCACTATACTATCTGATTGGTCGCCATTTAGAGCAACCTTGATAACAATATCCCTCCCGGGATCATTTCCGTTTTGGGGCCCGCGATCTCGGTAGTGGATAGCCAGACCATTGCCTCCATAGCCGAGGGCCCTCTGTGCTATGTAGCGTGGCCGGCCAAAATAGTCCCTCACCTCGTTATATCGTCGTTGGGCTCGGCTATTGTTATCTGGATCGGGATCAGCGAGGGCCGGACTAACGAGTGAGTTGGCACTCGGGGCAGCAGCATCATAAGGGTTCTGGTCCCAAAGGTAGTTGTCGAAGAAGCGCAAAGTATTGGGATTCGGGAGTAGGGGAGGGACAATCACTCCAGTCCCAAAGTCATTATACCAGTTATCTCGAACCGTTCGGGAAGGGTTTGCGTAATCGCCCTGTTCCCGGTAGTTTCTCCAGAGTTGATTCTGCACTTGTTGCCAGAGCAGCCCGGTGGCCTGGCTCATGTCCGAGGATGCGGAGGACATGGTGGTGCACGGTAAAGCTTCCGGTTTTTGTGGGATGAGGTTTCTTGTTTATCGAAGCTAAAAATGAGGTCTACAAATTGTGTGCCCGTAAAGTAATGTACCTAGCCCATTTCCTAATTATTAGTAAGTACTAATTAGTCTCATGTTGAGATGTGGGAACAAAGGATTCAACTGAAACCAACTTGGTTTTTCGCCTGCAAGTCTTGCTTGTTTCCTAAAACAGCTGGAATTTTTCTAATTAGGCCAGATGGCTGAGAATAAAGAGTAGTAGCCCTAGGAGGGAATTCATTTGTCTGCCATAAATCCTGTGCAGCTGATGCGCAGTGTCGAGGTAGTTCAGGATTAGACGAGGTTACCTACACTCCAACCACAACAAGAGTAAATATAGTATTATATTTGTGTATCTTGAAACTACCCTACCAGTTCAAAGTTATTTGCTCCCTAAATAGAAATTCATTCTATTTTTCCTTAATCGTGGGTCTAGAGTTGTTGAAGTATACTAAGGCCAAGGAGTCACAACATGTACTGTATAAAAAAGGGGTACAAGGCATCCTGTTCATGTACATAAACTGGTCTTCCCACCTCCCTCACAGTCAGTTAGATCGAATGAATAACGCTCATATACCCACATTTTCACCAATAGTCACAATTATCTAATGTATAGGCATGTATTTTGGTAATGCTTAGTTGATTTACGAAGGTGTTTAGTTGTTTCTGCCCCTGGGTAATAACCCTCTCTACAAGACAATTCCTTTAGTAGAAATTTTGGCATAATTCTGAGGACACCCAAAGCAAGATAACTCTGTAATAATGAGTATTTACTACAGAAATATTACATCCTAAGTATTATATTTGGCAACTATGTAAATGTTGTAACTTGAATAATTGAATTTGGTATTCGCTGTCATAGATCTCCACATATGAACTATTTCTTCACCAGATAAGAAGAATTTAATTACACTCCTTGACGCTTAGGTATCTTCTTTCATCTTTGCGCAATTGATAGAAGCAGTTGGCCATTTGCGGTATATTTCATCGAGTATATATACGTCATGACCTTGTGGCGGTCGATCAACCTAACNGCCATAGAATAGAGCGCCAACTATAAGGGATCAATACAGGAGTGTAACGGAGTCTCAGATTGTGTTGTTTTTCTATATAGAAGGAGACGATCTGGGGCCCTGGGGCCCCTTATATATAGGAGCCTCCGGCTCATAGTTTCTCCGCTCCTGACCTTACTAGACCTTTACATAATACAGTTCCACTGATCTGTCACACTTATACATCCTTTAACTAAATTCCGGCCTCGTGTACTGGTGTCTAAATTCTATCTCTCCCCCTTCCACTATTTCTTTTCTCTCCGTACCAAAACAGCATAGAGTACCTGTATAAGGCAAGTGATTCCAATAACAAATGGGATGATTTGGCCTACTGATCCAATCGAATTCGCTCCATGAAGCTTGTTCCAGTAAATCGTCGTTTCGATCATT
Source organism: Nemania bipapillata (assembly GCA_029590615.1). Classification (NCBI taxonomy): domain Eukaryota; kingdom Fungi; phylum Ascomycota; class Sordariomycetes; order Xylariales; family Xylariaceae; genus Nemania; species Nemania bipapillata. The sequence goes on from JAPESX010000835.1 coordinate 6,884, forward strand.
GCAGCCAGGTAGATTAACGATGAAGTGCAAGAGACCCGCTGCAGCCACACATGCCATCTTTTGATATGAGAAGGCTCAGAACTAAATTTCTGTACAGCTCTCTTAATCAATTTTCTCGGTCGGGAATGAAGTCTCGTGGAGATAACCCAATGAGCAATGTATAAATCCATGGCGACCAGGCAAATACATGCAAGAGTGCTGATGATAATCCCGAAAATTCGTAGCTTTCGAATCTCAACCATCGTAAATATCAACGTGAAATATGTGCAATTTTCATCGTCAAAAACCGTGATTCCCTTCCACCAGAACCAAAGGCTATAACCAGAGGTTGCAGCAAAGACATGCATGGTGACCAATAACCCAAACAACGTCTGGGAAGGCCTCAGTAATCCGGCTGTGACGAAGCCGCCAAAGGCAAGCGGAAGGACAACAATGATTTCTGGAGGCTTTAGGTTCTCTCTTGCTGTCGAAAATAGCAGTGCACTCGTGACCCCTGCCTGGAAGGATAGTATGGTGGCCTGAATAGCGACAGCCTCGTCCCGCAACTGCCAGCTAGCAATTAACATAGCAATCCACTGAGCGTAGACACCGATCCTAATTCCAATACCATATAGGTCTTGATTGGGAATAATAGCGCATGTATTTTCCATATTGATTATCATTAATCAGGTATCAACAAGATGATCAAGAGGACGATCTTTGGATGTATGTAGGTGTGTCCTAATGTGTAGACCACAGGACGTCACTGTCAACCAGAAGAAAAGCAGACTACATCTTCAGAAACTGCATCTTCTAAGCCTACTGGTCCGCGATCCAGCCCTCTAGGGCGAGGTGCATATTAAGGATGCATGGACCGGGATGGGAGTCAATTCCTCCGTCGTGATATCGCGCGCCGCTCGCGCCGCAGATCCCTGGCGCACTAGTACACCTGCATATGCCATCGCCCCATTCCTGGCTATGCCTTGTGCACACCCAAATCCAATGCCGCAAGGTTGAAGGCGTCTTCGAAAAGTAGGGGAAAACGGTGTGTCTAAGTAGGGCGCCATCGCTTCTCCGTAGCATGCTCTCCTCATCTGTGAAATCCCACGAGGAGAGCTGATTGGTCTCCTCTTCAAAAATACACCAAATCACTTTTGCAATGGTGTAGCATTCCATTTCCTCCCTTTCACGGTTTGAGACGTTCGCAAACCGTTTGTAATAGCCGTATTGGGGGTTGGAGTAGTAGATACTATTCGGCATATGAGCGGGGTTGACAGCTGAAAAACACCATTGAGGCAGCTCAGAAATTACATCGGACTGTAGTGGCTGCGCTTCTGGCGGCAGCCATCTCGTTGGGGAACCGGCTTGCTCAAAGTCTACAAGTATGATGTCGTTGTCGCTATTCAAGACAATATTATCGGGTCTAAGGTCCGAGTAGTATCCATTGGCAGGGCCATGAATATGCCGGAAAGCGGATATAATCTGGCGCGCCCACCTAATCTTCGTGGCAAGCGGTAGCCCATCCCCATGCCGATGGGACACGTTGGTAAGAGCATGCTGCAATGAACCCCCGACGTGAAACTGTAGAATGAAACCGCATACGGCAGGGTGGTCCATCCCGCGGATTTTGCGCGTGACGAGAAACATTGGCCGTGATATTATGTTCGGGTGCGGTGGCATATTAAGCAGCTCTCTTAATTCATGGTACATTCGTGCAACCATTCGGACCACCCCCTTGAAGATGGCTTTCTGTCCATTCGGTAGTTTAACGAGCGAGACTGAATCGTGCAATCGAGATTCAAATCCCAGTTGGTCCAAATCAATCAGGGGTGGCAATTTAATCGACCCCCATAGGCATTCCAGTCGTGGGACTGATAAGTAACAACGCTGTAATTGGAAGTTTGGGCTCATCCAAATCGTGAGCTCTGTAATAGATCGGCCAGAGACGCGAAAGTCAGACCCGAATGGTGTGGCATCCAGGAGCTTATTCAAGTCAACACCATCGCTCCACTGATTTAGCAAAGCCAGAATTTTCGTAGTAATGCACTCAATCTGGGACTCCTCTACAGAGGAGTGCATATAATCAGATGCGCGAATAAGTGTCTGTGCGATATCGCTCTCCTCGTCAAGAATGATGCTAAGATGATAGGGAGGACGTCTCATCATGCCAGGGAGAATAGGAGAGACGAACACTCGCAGGGGTAAGTCTACAGAAAATCCATCAAGAGTCCACGCAGACGAACGATTAGCATCTGTTTGGGCGAGATGGGCATGCCGTGGCATCGTAGAACAAGATATAAGCGGTTAATGCGACGACCAGGGACCCTACCTATATACCATTAAATTTAATAGTAATGACCCTATAACTTTAGTCCGCAAGATGGTTGCTTGACTTTCTGTGCAGCTAGATCCAAGGCTAAACCCGTTTATGTAGAGAGTGTATCACTTTATGGCGGCTAGAACTTAAATAATTTTCGAAATGCACAGTCTGCGACCTTGTCAACTTCCAAGTCCCCCAAAACCTTGACCCCTCATGCAAGACATAATCTGCTCGTTTTTATTGGTTAAGATTAAAAGCTATATAGGCTCCCAAAATGAATGTAGGAACTCCATCTATGAAAGATAGCAGATCGTAACGTCTCTGGAATATGGGTATGGCTAGTTTTTTGTTGTAATTATATACACAGTTAATGTGAGGGTTGTTCTATTTCATACAAGAAAGAGCGCGTCCTTGGTATCTTTTCATTAGTCTTCCTAATTATGAACTATTCCTTCCCAGTGAGACCGCGGCCACGCCATGGACCGTCATTGACTAGTGGTTGAGAGTTAAATAATGGCTTTATTTTCTCGACAATATTAGCTCTAGCTTAATATGTAATAGATAAAATTCGGTTCTTAAAAGCAAGTATTTGATCAGCTCCTGTCCCACTGGTTTGCAAGAATCAAAATTGTGATGATCTTGTGGAGGTCGATCAACCTAACAGCCATAGATTAGAGCGCCAACTATGAGGGATCAATATTGGAGTGTCACGGAGACTGAGATTGTGTTATTATTCTATATCTAAATGGAAGATCTAGGGCCCTGGGGCCTTTATTTATATGAGCCGAAGGCTCATAGATTGTCCGTTCTCTGACCTCATAGGAAGCTTACATAATACAGTTCCACTAATCCGTCACGGAAATATATGATGATATGATTGTCTCAATCCAATGCTATTGCTATGATGGTATCGACATCTATGAGCGGAGGCGTCTCTTGACGTAGAAGAACTCACCATCGCCTCCTCGCAAGACGAGGTCCATACGGTGGAATATAGGGATACCACCTTCATCCCCATAGCGTCTCAAACTTTTATTACAAGCTACCATGAGAAAACTAGCTTGAGAAAGCTGAAATAGAGTGGGCCTTTTCACCTCGTGTCAAACTGAGGGCCATTAGACCGCGACTATATTTGTGACTGCAGAAGGGAAGTTCCGGTTGGAGGAGCAGCAGTTTTTCTTTCGAGCAGGTGAACCTTTGGTATGCGAATAAGAGAATAACGGGTTCGATATGATGAGAGAATACACATGAAAGGAGGATGGGCAGATGAGCATGTTTATGTGCTACTAAACACAAAAGAGGGGATCTAATTCCGTGTATACACCGCAGGAAGCCCTTCGCTGTGATTCACCCGCGACAGTTAGGGGCCATAGCGTATCTGTACACAAAGTTTCCAGTATAAACTAGTAATACTGTTTCGTTCAATTATTGAGAGATTCCCGAAGAGAGCCCCTCCCTACAGTGGCGTCAACCCTCCCTAGAGTAACCACGTGACCATTGCACAACACTACACTAAAATATGGGAATATTACATTAGGTACGTAACAAATCATTATCAGAGGTTTTGTAAATGATAACAGCGTTTATTGAGAAGTTTCTAGGATGCTAGCGAAGTACTGTCGAAGCACACTTGAAAACAGACTAACTGCTATAAGTGGGATAGATCAAAGTCTGTGTCTTGAAATGCCATAGTTGATAGGAGTAAATAACCCATACTTAAGCCAGCCACGCTTAAGTTTTCTTCGAGCCTATTGGGTATGTTAACCTAGGCAATTGTTACCGGTGTTTCGAACGTATCACTTACGTTTTGCTTCGGGGGCTTCTGAGGGTTGCTCGGGCTTCTTAGGGCGAACATAATACTGGGAATACACGCAAGTACTCCTAAAGCAGTCGATTTTACAGTTACTATCCTGCCCATCGGGAAGTTTTTTCCTAACCCATTTGCACTCATTGACGAGAGGTTTGATTTTTTCGCAAGCCATTGAAAAGCAGTGCACAAGAGTATTTGTTAATAAATAAATAATAATTTAAGTATAATCTTAGATAAAGGTACTAGGCTGGTTACTAAAGTACTAGGGAGAGATTGCCTTGATGAGAGGGAACGGAGGCCAGTGCATTTATAAAAGCTAGACACACAATAAGTCACATGAGAAGCCCCTATTATCATCAATACCAATACTATATACGACACATGGTCTGCTATGAAACACATCAGACTAAAATACCTCTTGCTGTTTTAATACATTAGTAATTAGTATCACAGTAACACCATAGAGAAACTAGAAAGGGTGTATACGGAGTGATGGTGAAAACTCACCTTTTAGAGCTCTTAGCTACGTACAAGGATACTACTTAATGGCATGAACTACCAATAACTCCCTATATCCATTCATAGCACAAATCTGTTCACAGTTGAAATCATCATCCGCACTACCAACGATCCAATCGAGTTGAGCTGGACTGTCTGTGGTGAGGCCGTATTGGCTCGCATACGAAACGGTATAAAATAGATCTACCACGGCACACTGGTGGTTTTCCTCATTCACGGCAGCTAGTCTATGTAACCATGTGCTGTTTTCTACGCCCACGTGAACATTGAGAGAGGAATGAAGGGCTTCATCCCCTAGAGAGTAGACCACAAGATAAAGAGCTTTCATCTTTATCGTTACTATTCCAGCATCACTTTCAAGTTGGATGACTATGTATCATATGTTATCGTTGCTGGCGGGGGACGATGTGCGACGTGTTCAGGTTTTTCATGCACACGACCACTTCCGGAACACGAATGGCTCAGCTATATTAGAGATGAACTCACAAGAGAACTGCCAGCCTATAATAACACCTTTCTGCTTTCCAAGTTGCCACCCCAACCAGAAATAGACTCTATAGCAAGGGAAATGGAGCCCACAATGGAGTGGTACACGATTTTCCAAGAAGCTTCGAGAAGACTCCTTGGCCACCTTGAACCAAGTATCAATTTTCCCATCCCCAGTCTCACAACGACGCCCTTACTCCAATCTCACCCCCTTGTTTTTTTTTCTAGTTCTCGAAAACAGCACTTCCTACCCCACCTTAGCCTCACATTCTCTCCTGTTGCCAAAGGAATATGGGCGGTCCATGGGAACTCCTTAGGCTTTATCACCAGGAAATCAGACGCCGATACGGTCCCATAGCCCGGAATGGACCATGGCGACAGATCTCGAGTGGCCGGCGAAGTATTTAGCTGGTCTGAATACCGTTGTATGACATCATTCCCTTCCTCTAACTCCCTCAGAACCAAAACGAGGAGGCATATTCCGAGGAAGTAATCTGCGCTATGCGTATGCCCTGCTTTCCGCGCTATTTCGATCGCTTTTGTAAAGTGTTCTCTTGCTAGCAAGAGCGAATTGAGTCCCCTCTCCGAGGCGGCGACTAAGCCTAGGATAAGACTACATGCCATTACCAACGGATGGTTGTGGTCGACGGACTCCTGAAGCTTGCTTTGTATTGTACAGACTCCTTCTCTTGCGGTTTTGAATTCTCCACGTTCTGCCCAAGTCCGAGCCTGGTTGAGACCAATGGTAAGGGTGCAGAAGTGATTTGGGCCAAGGAGTCTATCGAATCCTCTGTAGGCTTCATCGAAATAATTCAGGGGATCACCATTTCCTAATGCCCAATGTATCCTACCCAGGTTATTTGTCACCATCAGGTAATGTGGATGTTGGGTACCGACCAACTGGCCTAGAGAAACTAGGCATTTCTCGTACATGTCTCGCGCCTCCTCATATTTCCCTTCTGCATAGAGGAGCTCACCATAGTCATTAGCAGCAACTAAGGTATATGGGTCATCCCATCCAAGCATCTTATCAAAGCACTTGTAGGCTTTCTGTGATATCTCTCCTGCTTCTCTAAGGCGGCCCATCTCCCTCTTCACAATACCGGAAGCATCCAGGAACCGGAACGATACTGGATGGTTTTCTAATTCGCCCACACATAGACCTATCGCTTCTGCGTATGCTTCGTCTGCTGCTTGTAGGTCCCCTTTCGCATGCAGGACCTCTCCCAGTTCGTACAAGATGGCGATAGTCTCAAAGTTTTCACGCCCGTATAGTTGAGCTATCACATCATAACAACCTTTTACCATATCTTCGGCTTGCGCGAATGAACCTCGTTGTCGACAAAGGCCGGCTATGTTGCCACGGAGACGTACAGTGAGATAGTGGTTGAACCCAAGAACTTTAATGAAGTCAGGTAATGCCTTTTCATAGAGCAGCTGTGCTTCATCTAGTCTGCCTTGGTGGTCAACAGTCGCGGCAAGGTTGCTTAACGTTCTGAGAGTGCCGATATCTTCAATGCTGTCAAAATCAGGTGGCTGGATAAGGTGGCTGGTGGTACATACGCCCCACACCAGTCTGCTATATATTATAGAAATACCTTACTGTATTTTACTCTATTACTCTATTTTTTACCTGTAATAATACAGCTACTTATAACTTTAACTTATCGTTTAACAGGTTATAAGCTTAAAAGCTTATA
>JAPESX010000836.1:0-13695 GCA_029590615.1 Nemania bipapillata
ATTTCAAATAGCATAAAGAGTTAGCACGCATATGCCAACCAGAGAAAACAGCGTCAAGTTGTGTACAGCATGTGATTTCCGTATACTATCATAANGTGGTGCTCTTAGGGACTTGCGTGCGGATGTTGTTAACGATGTAATACGGCACAAACGGCGCCGTTATTACGAGCGACGATACGCGAGATGCATAGAGCTTCGAGGAATGTTCTCAATCTCCGCATGCATGACTGGCCGTACCGCCGTCGAAGCTATGACGGAATGCTCTAAATGTGCTAGCCGTGATCGTGTTAAGGCATCCAATCCAGATGCTGGATACGTCGCGATTAGACAGGCGGAGCTATTGCAAGATCGACGGACTGGTCTAGGACATATCACCTAGATTACGAATTTTCAATCTACGTGTCGAGCGAGAGCTGCCTGTTTCCGCTTTCTCAAAAGCCTGGTCCTGAATTCAATACAAATTAGCTCTAGTCTTATTTAGATTGGTGAATCAAATATTACTGCTCCCGTCCTGTAGCAGGCTTCCTAAAATGTTTACAGACTGTTTGGTATAAACCAGTGAAAATGACCAAACCACACCACGACAACTCTGACGTCGCAAACTTTCCTAAGGTGACGCAGCTCGACACGCAACTCGACGCGTAACTGGACGTTCAATATTAAGTGGTAGATTCCTTCTCCTCGTTCTCCTTCTGTCGCGTAAAATATATATCATTAATACTGTGAGAGTATCAATCGTGCCGTTTTTCCTCCGTCACATCACCATAGTATAGAAATCATGGAGGAGCCAATTCTCATACCCGCATTGTGGGCACATGCACGGATAATAACAGGGCGAATGGTCGGCTCTTTCTTGACACCAGTCCCTCACGAAGAAATTATATCTTGGGGAGGAGTGAGGACCTTCTCCGACGCGGTGGTCATCAAGGTATGACGGTTGAGCATAAAGCTCGTGTCTCTCTTCACAGTATGACTTGTTCGTAGGGCGGTATTTGTAGCAATTTCCGCAGACTTTCACCAATCGCTTAGGCCTGTCCGGAGGATCTGGTTTATTCATAAACCAGAGGAGGTTAAACATCCCCTCGCAAAAATGGCCCTCCGGAAATTTTTTACGATGAGATTTAGAGTGTGGGATGTTGATCGTTATTAATGCAGAAACAGACAGGAGCCGCTTGCATGTAAGTGCCAGGAATAGTTGATCAGCCGCGCTTCCGCTTCCGCTTCCTAACAGCTTGAAAATTTCGAGCAATAGCTCGGTTGGGAGGGCTAGTATCGTTGAGGGACCTGATTTGTCTGGTGTATCGAGTGGCTAGGTGGATAATCAGTAATCAGACGAGTTCGATACCTATCAGTAGAGTGAACGTATAGAGTCGGCTTACAATATTTGGGATCTTGAATGCACACCAATAATCGGGATGCAGCCGCTGGCAGACGAATAAGTCTAAGTATAGCGAAATTTCCATCCTAGATATCCGATGTGGTTTGGCGGCGCTAGATCTGGATCCCTCAATGAAGATCACCTTGGAGAGAGGCCTGGTCGTGATGAGAGAGGCTTGGAAAGAGTGATAAGGAAGTCTTAGGCTCTGAGCTGTTGCAGTAATTTGCCTCACGACTGCTAACAGCTAGACTAATCTATAGTATTTATAGAAATTGAATCTCGGGTGCATAGTCCATTTAGGTTTGATTGCAACTATATTGTGGGCTACGTGGAACAATAGAAGCATGAATGGACAAACTATGCTGTGTATAGTGTAATATCAACCACGCAAACAATTTGCTTTCCTTACCGCCCACCTCATTCATTTCCTAATCCCTTGCTAATTAGCTTCTACTGCCCAATTTATACAACTGTGTATATTTATTCATTGTATTCAATCCAGAACGCGCCAATCCGTGCATTGCTATTACACATTTGACGTGACACTAATATCAGTCACAAGTGCGGCATCTGACTGTGAGTAAAATCACGACTGGTTATCATCAAGTTCTTCAACGAGACCTAGAATATGACCACCAGTATAAACGTTATCCTATCCATTATTGAACAAGAATTTACCTTGAACATGGAGAAAATCATTCAGAACCAGCATTATCTCCTTAGCTCATGGAAGGGGCCACTGGATTAAATGTTACTCTGTTTATTAATTCTAATGCGCAAAGAATCAGCTAATCTTTGTAATAACAAATGCTTCATCTAGTCGTGGAGCAGACTGCGCTTTATTAACGTTAGGAAGGGGACTTTAACGTTTCTAGTAATTAATGTTAGACTTCGCATTCGCTGTTGATTTTTCGGCCATTCGCTGTAGCCGTTGAGTCCGGCCTTACTATAAAGTATAAGAGAGCATTGGCCAGTTAGTATAGGAATTAAACTAGACCATTAGTACAGGCATCTTCTTTTTCAGTGGTGCTGTAGAAAATCAGCTATTTGGGAAGAGAATAGAATTAGAAAGTAGAAATGAAAATCAAACTATCGGTAAACAAGGAATCTAAGCCACTAAAGAAATTTTAGCACATTTGATATGAGATAACTTGACTACGACAAAAGTAAGTTGTAAACTTAGGAGATTCCAGTGACTTGGTACAGTAATTACAATTGACGTTTCCATGAGTTAAGTAGGATCTAAGAGGTCTCCAAGGAAGCAGGAAGGCAGGTATGTCCTCCAGAATATTGACATTAGATAATAATGTATAACTACTAAATCTATGGCTTGAACATTCACAAGAGATGCGCAAATAAGCTCAGTAAAACCGCCTCTGGGAGTAACAAAGTCTTAGAAGGGTATGTATTTTCTTTAATATTATAGTCCTCTGTGGTATTCAGGTATTCAGGTACCTTAACCCTTTACGACTCAAGGAAGGCTTACAGCCAGATATCATTGATACTCCTTAGTATTTAGCAGCCTCGCCTCCCTTGGCCTTCCATTTCATATTATATTTTGCTTGTAAACGCATGATCTAGGCCCCTACCTCACGTCATTGTGGCATCGACACTGACTCCATACACATGGGCCTAGCACAGCAGATCGAAAGATATATTTGTAAGGGTTAGGTGAATGCACACCACAAAGGGTTTATACGTTTACTGATGGCTTACGTCGTCGTTCGCTGTATTTACATCCTGCTCTGGTCTTTGGTTGATCATGATCAGTGGTTAAATAGAGCATGTTTGCATGTGGCGGCCCCTCTCACAACTGCTTGTTATCTACCAATCCGATAGCTATTTAACTACCGAGCAGTCTTTCAGATGGGAATAGAGGGGTTTAAAAGGAATATCAGGATACACCATTTATTAAGGCGCCATCAACTCATCTCATTGGTGTTAAAAGGGCCCCCGGCCCTAGGAAACCCAACATTTTAGAACTCGCCACCTATTATTGGTGGTAATGTAATATTCCATAGCCGGTCAAGCAAGCAGTTATGCTAGATGTTGTGATAACATGACAGCCATAAAGTTAGCTACACTATAAATGTATCTCTTTCCATGTAGTGGGGTTGGCCATGTTGGAGTGACATTGCTACCTATATAAGTCCGTTGATTGGGTCGGCTGACCCCGAAGCATAGGTAGGACAGTTGCTACAATGTCTACCAAATAGCAGCACCGGGGTTATAAAATCTTAGCAATACAGCTTCCATATATAGCAATGATCACTGAAATGCAGAACTCATATGACGACTAGATTCGGAACAGTACCGAGCGAATACGACGTAGATTTATGCGAGCAACTGTGACGTCGGCGAGAAAACTGCATAGATCACCCCGTATCTTTTCGAGATTAATAAAGAATATTAATTGAAGATAAGGGGCGCCCCATTGTTCCCATGCCGCGTCTCACAACAATGCGCATATATAGGTGAAGCTAGATATATGCAGCCTTCGTTTCACAACACAACAAAAGGGGCAAAGGAGATCATTTTCATGATGGCTGTGATAAAAGCCCTCCTTCTTGGCGTCACGGCTGTATCAGCCCTTGAATGGGCAGACGGCACAGGCAAACTACCCGCTCTCGGCTGGAACTCTTGGAACGCCTATCACTGTGATATCAATGAAACTCTGATTCTCGATGCTGCAAAAGCCATGGTGGAATTTGGCTTCAAGGTACTTCTAGAGTGCTACTTCATGAATTGGAATGCTCACGTATCACCTTAGGATGCCGGATATGAATATGTCAACCTTGACGATTGCTGGTCGGTCAAAAGTGGCCGCGATCCCGAGACACAGCAGCTGGTTCCTGATCCCACTAGATTTCCTAACGGCATATCGGGTCTTGCCGACCAGATCCATCAACTCGGGTTTAAGATTGGGATCTATAGTAGTGCAGGCACCGCCACGTGTGCCGGCTATCCTGCAAGTATTGGCTACGAGAGTATCGATGCTGCCACGTGGGCAGCTTGGGGTATTGATTGTCAGTACGCCCCATGACTCATGAATGTCAATGAGATCTTTGAGATATACTAACAGTGGCTAGATCTAAAATATGACAATTGCAATGTCCCGTCAAACTGGACGGATAAGTGCGAGGCCTGTGTCTACAGTCTCGGTGTCCCTGGGGAGTACGTCAATGGGACATGCGTAGACCCTGAGAACTACTGTCCTGCCGGATATGACTACACGGCCTCAAATTCAGCCAGACGCTATGAGATTATGAGAGATGCTCTTCAAGCTCAGAACCGCACAATTCTCTATAGCCTCTGCTCATGGGGGACCGCAGGTGTCGAGCAGTGGGGAAATGAAACGGGAAATTCATGGCGGATGAGTTACGATATTCAACGTAAGCAAAGTCTCGATCGCAACCTATTACGGCTTCTTAGAATGCAGGGTGCTAATTAACTATACTATACTATACAGCTAGGTTCAACTATGTCACCTCGATTCTCAACATCAATTCATTCATCGTCAACGACGTCGACTTTTGGGGGCGCCCTGATGCAGATATGCTCGAAGTCGGCAACACCGGGCTCACCGTGGCTGAAGAGCGCACGCACTTCGCTTTCTGGGCAGCGATGAAGAGCCCGCTGCTGATAGGCACCAACCTAAACACCGCATCGGACGAGGCCAAGTCCATTCTCTTGAATAAATACCTGCTTGCCTTCAATCAAGATGCTGTCTACGGTGCTCCCGCAAAGCCTTACAAATGGGGCATCAACGCTGACTACACCTTCAACGAGACCAATCCGGCCGAGTTCTGGTCAGGAGATAGCCAACAGGGCACGCTTGTACTTATGATGAACACGCTGGCAAATAACCGAAACATGACGGTGGGTTTTGACGAGGTTCCGCATCTCGGCGCCGAGGCGACGTATAGTGTATTAAACATCTGGACGGGTGAGGACCTAGGTTCATTTACGTCTACTATTACGCTCGAAGTGGCATCACACGATACTGCAGCCCTATTATTCACCTCCTGATTCGAGCCAATGGCCAATAGTTTTATGTTAACTATGGTAGTTGATGGGCTATATATAAGGTGGAAAGTCTGTCGACTCCTCATTTCGTAGCACAAGGGATTACAGTGAGAAGCAAGGCAAGGACAATACTTTCAAGTTCATGGTCATATGCCTAATATGGGTATATAGATATATGCGTGTGTGTATATGGTGCGAGTTTGTGATTACATATTCAACCGACATTCACGACGTTAGTAATAGATAGTATTAGCTATCTATACTTAGAATCTCATGATCCCAATGTACTCGTATTAAATCGCTTGTGCTAGGAGCTGCTAATATAGTATGCTAAGACCATACCGGGTCATAATAATGAGAAAGAAGCGCTACAACAGCATCAAATACCATATGTTCCATATCCTAGAGTGGATTCTGCAAGAGCCCCTTCCACCACATTATAACTCCGACCCAGATCCTAAATGCCTAACTTTTCTGCCATCTCTTCGAGGTGAATAACGAGCTTGCTAGGAGGCTCGTCATAATCAATGGCTAGAGCCATACGTGTGGGAATCTCGCCCCGTGTAGCAAACCTCCAGCGCTGAGATTGACACCCTGGTGACGGAGATTCCTGCAAGGGTGGGAGATGATGCGCGGCATCGGGACTCCTATTGGGAATTGTATCTTCATCTTTACCCAGCATATCATGAACAACGATGGCAATAGAGAGGGAGAGGCCAACAAACGTGATGTAGAAACCAATCAAAGTCGAATCAGAGGCCGTAAACATGACTGAGACGCTGCAAAGGAGTATCGCTGTGCAGAGACATACGGCGATGCTTATGGCCAGACATTGAATGTTCATCATTGTCGAATGAAATCGCTCATTCGGTGATATTATTCGCTGTATTTCGCCGTCACTGAGCGGCTGTTTGACCACTTGCCTGTATCGCGTGTCAGAAATATCATGACACAAAGTTTTGCGATGCTCTGAAGACAGCTCTACCTCTCTAGGCCCAAACCGGATGCTAGGATGGTGTGACTACCAAGGCTTAGACAAATAACGTTATCTTTTTCGAGTGGTGTGCGATATAAGGTTGGATTTTGATAAAAGTAGTGCTTGGTAATTCTAGTATTCCAAAAGACTGCTGGCTAGTTGCTAGTATAGCCGGCAAGAAGCTCGTGAGTCTGTAATGAGGAATAGGGGGGGAATAACTTGTACATACAAATATGGATTGAAGAAGAAATATGAACCAGGAGCATACCGTCTAGCTTACATGCATATATATAGATCCTTGATCCGGCCGAATGTGATTTCCAGTTTAGAGTAAGTAGATAATTATTAGCAGGTAGGCACTCCCAGTGGCCCTAAGTGGTCAACTGCCAAAACTTGCCGAGGCATTAAAAATAATTAGAGAAAGCATAACCTGTACGCAGTCTTCGCTGAGAACTATATGCTATGAAATCCGGAAGATTATATCCCTGCTACTCGTGATATTTATTCTATTATAAAGTAGGCCAATTATTGCCAAAGTTAATTAAATATAACAGCCGTCGTTATCTACACACTCTGTCTGAATCTCTTGCATATTATGCTACGCATAATGAAGTGTAGGAGAGTTCACGCACATAGGAGAGACTTCCAAAGCATCCTACTGAATAATCACAGCTAGATATTTTAATCACTCAGCATTTGAAGCTAACAACATCTTGGCAGTCAATTACTAGCTTTAACCCCATTAGGTGCGCCATCTATACCCTGAATAACAGGCTGAAGCTTGTCAAGTGCAACTGCCACAACTTGCCTGAAGGCTTCCATCTCCTCTTCCATGGTGCCGCCCAGTCCCGTGCTAGCAAAACTAATCGAGTTTCCCACATAGGTTGGCATGTTTGTCTTCTTGGCTATTAACTTGGCGAGGCGCACTGTAAACTCCAGAGTGGCTTCCGCCGAGTAAATAGTTGTTGATAGAGGCTGGTTTGAATTATATTTCTAAGACTACATGTAAGCGTTCTACTGGTAGGTTTAAATGAAAAGAAGGAAGACAAACATCAGGAAGAGCATAGACAAACGACCCCATAGGAGCTGGCTTGTCTGAGTCCTCGGCGGCTACCGTAGTGACGAACAAGAGAATTGCTTTAGACTGAATTGTTAAGCGCATGTGGATCTTGGTATCCATACCCCGAGGTAAGGGGAAAGATATCTGAATCGATTCAGGTACCGTAGTGTCCATTTTTTTGGCTTATAGTAGATGCAAGATATCTCCGGAGCTTGGATTCTCATCTATTGACTGACCCTTGCACAACCGTCAGAGTAGCCGTCAGTATTGAGGTGCGGCTTAGGTAAAATTTTCGATGCAGAGGTCTTTAGTCTGAGCTCCGGCTGCGCATCGAGGCAAATAAATCCAAGTTTGCTACGGGTATCCTTGATACCCTTGTTGGTCTAACACGAAATGAATAAATCGTGTGTATGTAAGTGTTCCCATGTACAAGTAAACTTGGTAAATACACTAGGTGACTCAGTGACGTGATGTTGCAAACGGGGAACAAGCTGTGGCCCAAGCTTCAACCCAAGACAATTTAGGTAACTAACCTAGGTAGGTAGGGTAGGTCCTGAAACATTCCCCGCGTCTCCCTGACTGAGTAGGTGCTATTAACCACTGACAGCCCCTCATCCGGTAACTGTATAGGAGTATTTTATTATACTACATTCTGGGTAGTTATTCCTCTATTAAAGATCGCAGAATAATTATAGGATACAAGATTAGGTATCATGGAAGAGGCCCTGGGTAATTTTATCCGCCTATGTTAATTATTTTCCTGCAATTGAAATGCAATAGCCTTTGTTGCAAAACATGACGATTTTTTTTGGATTTAGGATTTTTATTTTAAATAAAATAAAACCTAAAAAGTGTTTTTCTAATAATTTTTATCAATAAAAAATCAGCTAAAAGTCAGACTATGTCTTTATAGAGCAGCCTAAGTTGGTCTGTTAAAACATATTCCGCCAGTTCAAACATAACCGTACGATTAAAACAGCGTTTCAACATACTAGCGCTATAATTACAACTTACAATTTAATTGACTAATTAGTTGACAAGTTGAGTTTTGGAAGTTGAATTGGCGGGGTATGTCCTAATGGACCTCTATACTTGCTAAGCGCCAGCCTCGCTCGACCAGGTGGACTTTCTGCCAATCAACGTCTCGAAGATCCTAGTCTCCAATGCGAGGGTAATTGCACAAGGTGTGGTGGAAGTCAACAGTCACCAAGGCTATTCGAGGGCTGTTGCTAAGGCTGTTTGATTGTTGTCTTCCCCTACTAGGTTCAGGAGTACTCTAAAGCAACCAAGTGGGCCAGTGTAAGTATGTTCGATGCTGAGATTCCGAACCAAATCTCTGAGCTGCCTCTGGCGTCGTCGGTGCTCCTCTAGGTTTGGATCAAGTTTGTCTGATTCGTCGACAAGGTCTATAGCACCAACCTCATCGGGCAAAGCGAATGAAACTCTTCTGCGTACTGTCTCCCGCCCATGAGCTTGCGCCATAATTAGAGGGCTGCCCAATGTTTTTAGGGAAAAAAATATAAACATCGTGGGGTAGTAAATAAACTGAGTAGGGGAGGGGTAACAATCCCTTTGGGTGCTGATTCGGCACCGAATGCACTGATGAGTAAATTAGCATCCAAGCCAATTATTTTACGGATACTTCTGTTGGGAGCCAAAAGGATAGGGTGGCTAACCACCCCTCACACAAGTGTAACGCTTCTGGCTGCATACTGATGTTGTACGGAATAGATATATGAGTGGTAATATGTCAGGGGTTTTGGGGGTTCTGGAGTGAAAATAGGTCTCATGAAATAAGAAGTTATGTAGCAGCTAGGTAGCAGTATAGGTATAGGGTTCCATATCATTGATTCCTGAGTCCTCACAACTCAGTTGGGAGACTCTACTCCTTATATATGCAGTAATTCAATACAAACACTGCCCTGGGGCCTTAATAGCGTACCCCCTGCGACCTTATTGCCTGACATAATATATCGCACAGTCCTTTGTACTTGCTTATAATCGAGTATATTTGCTACTTTACTTTTACTTCAATTATCAGTATACCACGCTAACCCACTTCAAGAAAGCAATGTTAATATTGTTAAGTAATCTATATTTCCCCTCCAAAGAAAAATACGTATAATAAGTGTAATACGTGTATGTAAGTTGCAACCCGAACAATAGAAAGCAGACCGGAATCATGGATACAAACTTTGATCCCTTTCCCTCTGCGCCCCATGACTATTTCTTTGAATTTTATGGCCGGCGATGGCCTACATGGGAACGACGGGGCATGAGACAGAAAGAACTCCACCGGGCTTGGCTGTTCGGGTTTTGCCATATTGCTATGTGCCCTGCCGTGATGCCTGAGCTCGATGAGTGAACAGGTGATGCAGATCTTCCACCTTCAGTCCTTTGATTCGTACGTCCGATACTTCGCGGGTTTCGTTCAAACTAAACCCACTCAGCGGACCCTACGCGAGCCTTCCGATGGCGCGGCCATCCCTGCGCCCGAGCCAACGGACAATTCGTTTGAAGCCTTAACATTGAGCGAACCTATTGAGGCGAGTCCATCCGACCACGAAGACAGGCCGGGAGGGGCCAAGCCATCCCGGGCCACATCCAAGAGCCGGCAGAAACCAACACCATGACTTTCTCATGACAATCGAGTCCAGAAGCGAACGTCGCAAGAGGGGAAGACTGAGTTATTGGGAAGATCTTACCTGTCGTAAGCGCTTCGAGGCATCCACTTTAGGTACAGTGTATGTTAAAAGAAGGTAATGCAATGTTGGCGTCGGTACAGAACCGCGTAACTTGAAGCTGGGTGTATGTAATATAAACGAATATTCCGGATACCTTTTAGGACTTTATATGATGCTGTAATTTAAAGCTCGAGACCTACTAGACTAATACAAAAAGTTGGTTTCTCTGAGGCATTCTTCAACTCCGGCATAGAATTGTGTGTTGCCATCCAATCTACAAGGTCGCGTAAACCAGCCAAAAGGTGGTATGCAAACTTCAGACCCTTTGTAGCGCCTATCTTGAGAGGACCACGGGGATCATATCCAGCCCACCCATCGAACGCAAAACCTAATTCCTAAGCACCACGGTCTACAAGTAAGATAGGTACAAATAAAAGTCCTGACAATGTGCTACCGTTGATGCCTTCCGAGGAAATTTGGCAACGCAGTGGAATCATGAAGTGACCCATAAGTAGACCAAGTAAGATAGATAAAGGTTTAGGGGACAGAACAATGGGGGAAACGTGTAGAAATTACCTCTCTGAAAAGAGCCAACTGCGCTGCGATCTTTTGATGCTAATGGTAAGGCACTTGAGGTTGTATGTTGTGAAGTTAAGGTCTCCGCGCCGCGTCGATCGCCTAATCTATGTTAAAAATGGGGACTATTGGCAAAAAATAGTGAGACAAACTGAGGGTAGGTCACCCCTGTCACGAGAGCTATTAAACACCTGCATGCTAGCTTATTTTACACCTATTTTAACAACGTTTTATCGCACATCAGTGCAACCAATATTATGTAATAGCACTTTTAGTTGCGAATTAAATAAGTCTGGTTATACCGCAAATGAATATTTATATATTTGTGACGTAATCAGAACTTGTACTCCCTGGAGCATGTGTACCTGTCCTCGTGCACGAACCTCTTGAGGTTACCAGGGGTCTTCTAGTAGCAATTTGTAGCAACTGAATATAATGGGTGAGAAACGCGAAATCCATCAAGGCGCCCTTCGGGTGGCCGTCCTAGTTGTCTCAGCCCGTCTGGCGCAATGGCTAGCGCGTGGAGCTTCTAACTCCAAGGTTGTGGGTTCGAGTCCCACGTCGGGTTCTAATCCCTTCTTTTTCAACTTTGTCACGAGAATTTCGTGAATTTTTTGTTAACTAGAGGGAAAGAAGCACGATTACCATGTGTGGTCCCTAGTTTACTCTGTCAAATATAGAACCCCCTCCTGTACTACAACCCGTGAACCTTGTTCCACAATAAACCGGGCCAGTTATAAGGTAAAACTTATAGATGTCTTTGTCTATAACTAAATGTTTGATGTTATTAATTAGTTGAATCTGTAAGATAATAGGACCCGTGATAGGTTAGTCCGTAGGTGTTGTCTTTATTATGGATCGGGAAAGGTATGCCGTTAAGTAAAATGTTTCTAAGAAAAAGAAAATTATTTGAATAACATTGCATACAAATTACGTCCACTCGTAATTGCGCCAATTAGTTCACACCTATTATTGTAGGTAGCCATTTTCAGCCCGTACTTATTCAGCCTCGACGCTCTAGGGAGCACACGTCGAAGTCCTGTAAGAGCTAGCAAGCCAAAATCCCTGTGAGATTGTACAGTACACGTACTAGACACTCTTATAATTATGTTGCGCAACGCCTGCGGCGAAAAACGATCTAGACATCATATTTTGAAGGTGTTAACCGGCGGAGCGTTGTAGAGCTAAGAATCGACATGCCCTTGAAGCGAGGATTAGAACGTGAATCGTGCGACGCCTGCTTTCGTCGGAAAATCAAATGCGACCGTTCTTCTCGCGCCGCCACGGGTTTCTCTACCTGTTCCCAATGTGATATACGTCAGACACCTTGCACTTTCAATTCTGATGATGTCCGTGTTCAACGACGTCGGAAGAATGAGCCGAAGGTAGGCATTTCAAGCATTACCCATGACACCAATACGCCAATTATAACAGGGGCTGGGTCACAAATCCGTCGCACCTTTCAAGCAAATGATGACTTGGGTCGCCTATGCAATTCGGCCTTAGATTTTAGCAATAACACATCGACTCCATCCTTTGACAATACCGCTGTCCCGACTCAACTACTACGAGATGATGGTGTTGCAGCAACTACCGAGAGGGAGAGTCTGATGACAACGTCTTCGGTACCATCTTGCCCGGACTTCGAGTTTGAGCTAAGCCCGGAAGGTGTTTCATTTCTCGACTCGATCTTTTTGCAAGGTCATGATGTTGGTGAATGTATACCAAACTGGGACAACATATCAATCTCGACTCAGCAGTTTATCAATGAACCACAGCATAATCTAATCGTAGCCAAAAATCCTTACTGCCGTCTCGACATTCAACCCGAGCTCCTAGATGTGGCGATTAACGCGTATTTTGACTTCGCTTCTCTTGCTCTCCCTATCCTCTCCAAAGATGGATTCATGGCGGATTACAAGCGCTACCTCAGCAGCCCTACACTCGTATTTGCTGTCGCTTGTCGAGGTTGTTCTTTTATTCAGGCGACGGGAAAATGGAGGCTGCAGCAACAGCTTGCTTCACTCTTCAGAGAATCTTTTCTCGAAGCACGAAGCACTGCGTTGAGTCAAACCCAAAATACCGTGAGACTCGACGACCTAGAAGGCCTAGCACTCATGGTCGACTTCGAATACCAAGATTCCGAGGGTCTCACTTCAACACTCCAGTCACAGCTGCAAAACCTGCTGTTGACACATGATTCTCTTGTCGGAATGACGCTACAATACCACATTGAGATTCATGTTACAGCAGCAACAGGAGGACCTACTGCCCTATCTCAAGCTATACAACGCCAAACGCTTCTATTCTGGTATATTTATGGGTGGGATGCGTTCTTCACCCTCGATCGTAGGGTGGCTTCACGAATCCGGGACGAGGATATCGATCTGTCGAGACCACCCAACGAGTATGAAAGCCAAAGTTACTTCGACACGATCCTTAGCTTAGCAGGCATTGCTCGAAAAATATCACGAAAGCTCTGTGGTCCTGTAGCAAGACGAAAAGGAGTAAAATGCCAAGACATTGAAAATATTTATAAAGAACTTGAGGATTGGCACATGAACATCTGCCCACCTGCTTTGCAGATCCAGCCTTCCAGCTACGTAAGTAGCCAGCAAGAGAAAACTACATCATTGGACATAGGGGTTAAACAATTTCCTCCTCTTCATAAAGCAATCACCACGTTGTTGGAGTTAAACTGTTTTATGCAAGTAGAGGCTTGTGTCTCGCAGTACGGGATTGAGGATCGAGGCTCTTTGATGGGGCAGATCATTGATATGCGGGTAAAATACGAGACTCTACAGACAGCATACAAGATAGTGGAAGTGGCTCGATGGATTGAGAAGCTCACTATCAGCCAAAGGACATCTGCATCCATAATCACCCATGTCATGGCTGATCTCTCACCAGGAGTTATACGTAATATCTGTGCTGGTGCCTCTAACTGGATATCTGGAAGAGCGAATGAACTATTTCACTCGACAACACATAAAAT